>ML219591.1:39552-101488 GCA_004785975.1 Popillia japonica | reverse complement strand
GCTTTTGTCGGAAGGTTTTCACCTTTAGCCTGTTTGACACGTCCTGTTACCGTGATCGCTTGACATCCCTCACCCGCTTTTGAGTCAGATGGTTTTTGCCTTTAGTCTCGTTGACACATAAAGTTAGTGTGACCTTCTCACAGTCCTCACCTACTCATTCTCTCTCTAAAGAAGTTACTTATATTACTACTATAACGCGGTCAAAATCCGGAGGCCTAATAATAGAGGCTCAGACCGTGGAAGTTTTCGATATCATTTATCCCTCTATACCCTTATCGCTGTTTGAAGTTTAGTTTTCTCTATTCTTAATTATCTATTTGTAGAGGTAGTGCTCCTGTCCTTTGTTTTAAAGGGTATTCTGCGTTTATGTATGTTTTCCTTTTGATTACCGTCAAGTCTCAGTATTTAGTTCCTAATAGATTGCTTCTGTTGCTAATTAATTTTTTAAATTTCCAGATATTTAGTAACATTTTTATAATAGCTGTATCACTTCTATTGTCTTTTCTAATCCATTGCACTTCATTGTTTTCACGCCTACTCCATTTTTTTTATAAACCTCTGTGCTTTTTTCTTGTCTAGTTGTCTAGTTTCGCATTTATATCTTGTACGATAATATGTACTTGTTTTACGTTTAATTGTTCCACTTTAGCACTTAAGATTGGTTTTCCGAGTAATAATATTATAGTTAAAAAAATGCTGCATTTTCAGACACTTTACAATGACGAGTAGGTACAGTGTTTCTCTAAATGCAAAACTTTTATATAAATTGGCAATATTAATTTTTAATGTATTGGACCAATTGGTAGGATTTACAATTATGTCACTTTTGTTGTGATGGATTTCTAGATTATGTTCAGGAATTAATGGAATTAATTTTAAATTGTTTTTATTAGTTACTGACAATGGAGTTTGTAAAGCGTCGTGCTTTATTAAATCTCAAAACTTATCCAGTAATGATAAAAGCAATATTTTAATTCTGGTGAATAAAACAAAGCGAAGTGAAAATCTGGCGTAGGATATACAGTAAATAGAAAATATAATAATTAATTAATACAATACACAGAAAAAATAAACAAGTTACATATATTATATGAAAATTTTTATTGTAACTATAAATCGTAGTAAATTTAATCTTGTGCACTCTCGAGGTGGAATGCAATTCATTTTAAACTTTTGTAAAAATGAGTATTTCCCACGAAGGAAAAAACGTGATATGTTAAAACTGTTATGCATTATATTTCGCGGAAAAATAATTCAGCATAAGTTAGTTACATAAAGATTGAAATTGAGCCGGCAGTTGACCATCATGCTATGTGCTACACATCCTTCGCATATTTAAATATGTTATACCGCGTTATTTTCGTATTTTGTTGAATAGAAATTATGCTCCTGATTTAATGTGTAATGTACTATCGATATAAGTACATATGTATATTTAATGTATAAAAGTCACAGATAAATACGGTCAGTTATTGACGAGAAAAATATCTTTCTTATTGGTTTTGATTTTTTTTTCAAATATAATCGTTTCTTGGAACGTAATATTTGATATACTTACATTTACTCTCCATCACATGTAATTTACTGACAGAATACTGACAGATAATCGTTGAGATATACGTATGTGTATATTAACCTGATGGATGTAATAATCTCCACCGTGGTAAATATCGTATCAAACATTTACCATATTATGAGGGTTTACGGGTATTGACAGTGTCATTGTTTGTAAAATATATACATCGCGAGAGGATGTAGGAAGATGTTCTGACTTCAGAAGGTTTTCGCTTGCAGAGTGGTTGACACGTCGAGTTACCGGCACCTTCTGACATTCCTCACCTGTATACAGGCGTTCCAGCAATAAAAAGACGGAGTAGCAGCAATCGCAAGCTGGTATGCTAGAAAAAGTAAATCAAAAATATGAATTCTCTATTCGTACGCAAACTGCAGAAAAAAAAATAAAGAATTCAATTGGCCTTACGTCAGTTGGTGGAGGATTCTACCTTAATCCAACCGATGAAAGTGAAATTGAGTATATTTTATTTGAATCGTGTAATAAGTATTCTTCTGGAATGGATGGTGTGCCCTGCTTCATTCTACGATCTGTTGCATCGTACATATCTAGACCACTGGTTGCTATAGTCAACAATTGTAGCTTTCCAGGCAAATTAAAAATTAGCAAGGTTATACCGGTACCAATAAGAAGGGTAACAAGTTTCTCTCTAGCAATTACAGACGTATTGCCATACAAAATGCAATTGCAAAGATTTTTGAAAAAATTATTAATAACCGACTTGTTAATTATCTTGGAAATATGAATATTATTTCAAAATATCAGTTTAGCTATGTGCAAAAAAGGTCAACATGTGATGCTATACCGGTTCCGGCAGGGTTCTATGGTCACCCGATTTCCGATATTGCACGAGCTCGTGCAGTTACTGGGTGACTGTCGCGATATACTGTGAGCAGTATGCAGTCTCTATTCACTATAACTAACTGTAACTAACTATAACACATTATTTATCATCCTTGCAAACGTTAAATATCCGTCCAAGATGCATATGATGATGGAGTGACTGATAAAGGAACACCCATACATCGTACGCGCCTATCACCCAATTACTTGCCGCGCTTGTTTCGTGCAATGTCGGGAGACAATAGGAGCGCGCCGGTACCTGTATATCATAGCCTAAATCATAAATATACAGGGTGTCCGCGACATACGAAGCATGCTTTTAAAGGATGATAGCTACAACGATTTAGAACCAAAAACATATAATACACCTTGGGTCTATCTGTAAGCGTAAACGAGAAAAAAATTATTTCTAAAAAACCATATTTGGTCAACCTGTACAAGTAAACTCATCCATATTGCTTCTTAAATAACCAAAAAACAAAAATTTCCGTTCTGTCTGATATGTCCGCATGGTGTGATAACAACGGTCTCATACTAAATGCGGAGAAAACGGGAGTGATGCAATTTCGGACGTCAAATCCCAGGTAGCAGACTGACGTGAAAATGACGTGAATACTTGGAGAAAAACGGATGACGACGTCGATACACCTATTATCGACCAAAAATTAACGTCATTTTAATGAATAAATCAATACGTCTTTAGTTGACGGCGAAAAGACGTGAATTCGACGTTATTCCTATTTGTTGTTAACAAAATGAACTATGTTAACTAGGCCCATCACTAAATCACCTATTTATTTTTATAAATATTTATAATCAGCCTATTTGATTTAAAATTGAAAAATCGACCATATATCCATCTTATTATACAGACTAATTTGTACCTAATTATCTTTGTTCTTTTTATACATATTTTCTTTATGCCTATAAAAACCTATACTTAATTTAAAAAAATGTAAGTATGAAATTTACTACGTAATTTTATGATTTTATATCTTAAGCCTTTGAATAGCGCGCTCAAATTCCCGCCATATTCCCGATGATTCTCGCAAAGGTTCCGGACGTGGTTCTAGACAGTTATGGGTGTTCTAGACAACCAGGCATTCTGCTATTTTACCGTTTCTCATCGTTTGCCATCGTGTAAAGTGTGTGCTTTGGGTAATTATTGAAAAAAATGAAATCGTAACCAAGAGTAGGTGATTTATTCTTTTTAACTATGTCTTTTGCAAAGAGTACAGTTTTTAACCTTAGTTTTCGTATTCTGTTTTGTCTTGAAAGCAGGTAGTAGTACAATTTGTTGTTTTGTTGCGGAAAATGTTAGAGCTAAATGCAGGGGTATTACCATTTGAAGTTTCTTGCGAAAATACAGTTTATGTTTCTTTTCCTTTAATCCATTCATATGTATAATATATTATATTATACGAATGTAAGTCCATAATTGGCAAGATATTAAGATAAGATGGTTTGCTATAGCTACATGTGTAATAAATTAGTCATCATATTATTTTTGTTTGATTTGCCCACCTTATATACCTATGTGACCAATTGCAAAGATTTGCACACCAAAGAGAATGATTCTCGTCCGAGCGCATAATGAACATAACAAAGTCCAATACATTACTGAATCTTTTGTAGAAAATACATTGGTACAAA
Source organism: Popillia japonica (assembly GCA_004785975.1). Lineage (NCBI taxonomy): Eukaryota > Metazoa > Arthropoda > Insecta > Coleoptera > Scarabaeidae > Popillia > Popillia japonica. Next base: position 97,419 of record ML219591.1, on the reverse strand, counting down.
AAAATTACATATTACAAACTTCTTTATTTCCCAATTGTACCATTGTGTTTACTACAAAAAAACTCTGTAACGCCGTATTGCACTGTGCGCTACGTTCAATATGCACCTATTCTTATTAAGAACGTCACCACAACGTCATTCATAAATGGCAAACGACGTTTGTACGACGTCGGAAACTTACGTTTATACCACGTCCAAAAATGACGTCGACGGTCTGTGACATTATGATGTCTTATTCGCGTCTTAAAGACGTCGCAGCATTGGTACAATCGACGTAATCAGTGACTAGATATCGACGTTTTTGTGACGTCAGTCTGCTACCTGGGATGCAGGCAGCAGCCCTTTATTTAAATATAAAGGTAAATCTATCCTGGAGAGTGATTGCATAAGGTTTTTGGGATTATCTGTAGATTCGCACCTTCGGTTTGAACAGCACTGCTCCATGCTCCAGAAGAAGTTATCGTCCGCATATTACGACATGCGAAATTTAAGGAACACTGTTAATGACACTGTTATGACTTTTTATATATCAGAAAAAAATAGTAAGATGCATGGTCGGCGTACCGACTCTGAATTCTTGTCGTCCTTTATTTAAATCATTACACATTCTGCCTTTATGGTCAGTGTTCCGGTATGAAATATTAATCGTTTACAAACGTAATGAAACTAAATTCGTAAAAAGCGCACACATGTACAGTAACATACTGACACGGTGTAGTAACCATTTAAGTATACCTCTCCACATGACTAGCCTTTATGAGAATAGTTCAAATTACACTTGCATTATTTACTTTAATGCTTTACCCGCAGAAATAAGAAATGCGTCTACATTTTACTCGTTTCGCAGTCTCGTCAAGTCATACATTCACACACACCACCTTTACAATGCGGACGAATACTTGGCTCGGAGGAATCCGTGAGTAGTTGTGTATGTATGTGTATAATATATAATTGTTGTTTAACTTTGTTTAATATTATTGACAATGTCTATGTCACACATGTAATTTAAGACAATAATATATATACATACATATGTACATACAGTGTTATTATTTTACTATGCAACATTTCCCTATGTTGCATTTTAAAATAATCGAGTCAAAGCATTATACGATAGGCAACCCATTCTACATACTACCCTAGGTCAAGAATAATTCTTGCTTAGTGTCAATTGAAATACGTTAAATATTCTTTCGCATTTGAAACTAATTTCACAACTAATTTGCAGTACTTTTTTTATACTCTTCTGTGTTGTGTTTTAAGGGAAAAAAGGCAAATGTGTTTAAACTCTAAAAACAGACAGAGTAGGTCATTAAATTTATTGATATACATAAGGAATTAAATTTTTAAATATTTTTATTATAAGTATTTTTCAAAATGAAATTCTTGTTCTAAACAATAACCTAACCGATAATAAAAATTTCGTATAGAATTGGTTATTTTATTTGGTGATGCTCTGAGATTATTGCATACATTTGTTAAAGTGTTGTAATTTAGATAATAGGCACAATAGGGATAATAATAATAATAATTATATTTGATCTATTTCAAGTGACACTAAACAATAATTATTCTTGACGCTAGGGTAGTATGCATAATGGGGTGCCTCTCGTATAATGCTTTGACTCGATTATTTTAAAATGCAACATAGGGATATGTTGCATAGTAAAATAATAGCACTGTATATGTATATTCAATAACATATGTATACGATGTTGCACCTTTATTTCTATAATAAATTTATTGTTATCAAAGCCATTAGCTTATGCATGGGCAGTTCGTAGAATCTCAAAAAATGTGGATAGATCATAAGATACAGGAGATAGAGTGGACTATGTATATGAAGGTAAGATCCAACGACAAATTTCAATTTAATAGTATTAGTTCCGGGATATCAAATCTATTGTATGAGTCCTATTGAATTCAAAGTTCCTTGCTTGAATAACTTACGAAAAATGCTTGCAGTAATTTTTCATTAGTATTTGCTATTACAATGACTTTAAAGATACAACTGTTATAAAAACAACAATTTCTTCTCAACATTTTTTTCATATTCAGGTTTGATATGTGTAAAAACAAAAAAAAAATAAATTAAAATGTATTCTACATAACATATGAACTAGTATAATATTAGTATATTAGTATTAATTGAATCTTAATTTTGACAGAACAGTAAATATATCATAGATTAAATGTACGTATTCATAGTAATGAAATATTAGACACATAAATTGTATATTTAAGAGGCTAAGAAATCTTAAGTTTAATATGTGATTTAACTATTGATTATTTATTATTGCATTTTGTACTAAATAAATTACATACGTACATACAAACTCTACTTACAATACATTTATTACTAATAAAATATTTGATTTGATGTAATGTTTGATTGACGTATAATACATATACGTATACATATATTTATTGTTTATTTTCTTTCAGACGGATTTAAAATACAGGTAGGTATTGCATTTGACCATTTCCCATTCTTCAAACATTTGAGCATAGCTGCGCCGTTAAGCAGATAACCATCATCGCATGTGAATGTAATATTTTCACCGATTTTGTAATAAAATTTCACGGATGACATCCGTCCACTAATTGTTGTTCCTGGATAGGAGCAAGCCTGTGCACCTATTAAAAATAGTTCATATTAATTTTGTATATACACATTAATTTCTTTTTTAACCGAAGAATAGAATATAAGTAGGTATATGTACTATGAGAGACATAATAAATGAATCGAATTGCCATAAAATTACTTCGGGTTTCAACCAGGCAAAAAAGTATTGACAGACGGCTGCTACGGGTATGTAATGTTAAACGTACAAACTTAATAGTTAAAAATTTCTCTCAAAATAGTATATATAAGAAACTAATTTAAGACTGGCATTGGAGCGGTCGTCTGGATAAATTTATAATTAAATTCAATATACATATTTATATTTCTGTCATGGTATAACAAATATCATAATTAATAACATATTTGTAAAATATTTAACGATTTGTCCTCGATAGATAATAAAAACTTATGTGCAATATTCGTTATTTGAGGAGGCAAAAGTACTTCTAAATTAAAATTTTAAGAAGTCTTTACAAACTTTTAACTTGATGTAAATACGGTTATAGCAACATGTCATAAATGTTAGTTCGGGTATTGTACTGCTGGAGTGGTGGCGGGAGTGAGTGGTTTGAAGAACAATAAGAAATCAGCCAAAGCGTTAATTCAAGGATTGTGGGTTTGTATTAGCCATCCAGAATAAATTAAAAGTTGTAGTAGTGTGGTAGTCTTTGGAGTTACCGAAATTTAGCAGCATCAATGTAATATTGTAGATACTCTTTTTGTAGCGATTCTAAATATTTTTTTTAAATTGTGTACCGAAATTGCTAGAGAAAGTTGTTGATGCAATGTAATTAATAATTAATTAGATATTAAGTTAAATAATGTTATCTTTGTAATATTTAGGTACAATGCACTGGCAATGGATTTGTTTGCTGTACTACATTCTAGCAATGTACTCAATAACATCTATTTCAGGAAATGTGCACAAGTGTAGATGACACGAGTAGTTTGGAGGAATAATTTAGCCGATAAAATTGTTAGATCATCAAAGAACCTCGACAGATACTTATGAACTGACTTGTGACGGTAAAATTGTTCCCCATGACTTGGCATGTCAGCCACCTTAAAGTTCGGCAATCCGCTGACTAGTCTCTTAGCTTTATTTTAGCAGTTCTTCCATCATTGGGAATGTTTCCTTGATAGTCAGACATGAGCACCACCATTTACTCCGTCCCTTCGCTTCGAACTCATTATTAAAAGATTTAGTGTTAAATTTCTGAGATAAACTCACCTCTTCGCTCGTAGCCGGTAATTCGCATATTTGTTTATGATGGTTTGCGGCTGGGGCGACGAATGTTCCTGCCGGTGTTGTGTTCGAGGCGTAAGAGGCGTCCTAAAATCACTCATCATCCCCATTGCACATTTGCAGTACCTTTGGTTGATGTTGTGTTTGCTGTTTTTGATATCTTGTAGAATCTTTCTTGGATTTTGGTATATACAACTGTTGGTACTGATTGGACCATTAAATACGTTACGGTTTGTATCGATTATACGTATTTGTTTTGTTTTGTGTATTCTTGGGCTTCATAAATTTTTGGCTGGGACCAAGTAGTCGAAGTTTCATGAAGCTCTTTTTTCTTATAGTCCCTATATATCCCTTTGATTTCGTCTCTACTCCAGAGACTCGAGGTGTAGTACTAGGTGTCGGTTGGGAATTAACATTGGTCAAATCTGGCTCAAGGGATTTACCACGCAGAGAGGGAGGCACATAGGTTTTACAGAAATTTTATGCTCTTCCAACTGCTTGCCATACTTAAGCAGCTCAGGGATGGTCTTGATTTCAACTAACCCAAACTGGGTCTGATAGAAGAGGAGAAGGATTTTCAGCATAATCTTAAGCTAGACCGGTTCAGAAACGGAAACTGACAATTTCGAGAACAAATTACACATGATTGACAAGTCGATAGTCTTCGGGGTCTGAAATTCTAAAGCCTCTGACAATTCCAATTCCATTCCAAAAATACAATGAACGGTTGGCACGCTTGCAAATCAATGCGGGACCAGTAAACGGATCTACAGTTGCATTGAACAACATCGCTGCAATTACGTAAAACCTTTAATTCGGACACATGTTAGGACGAGCAATTAATGGACCTCGTCAGACAGTATCCTCCTGTGTACGATCTTAAAAGTCGGAGTTTAATGTTGCTGTAGATTGAGTACAATGCAAAGTAATGCTCAATTTTTCTTTGGGCGAAATAGGATTTTTATGTCTATTATGTGGTAGTTTCGTTACGTCTTCTTTTATATACTCCAAAACAATTTGGAATAGGTCGGTAGAAAGCCTGAAATATTCACGAAATTTCTGTTCATTTTCGAATAGTCTTCTTTCCACTGTTAAATTAAAGACCCCTTCGGTTTCTAACAAGCTTTCTTCCTCTTCTTCTTCCTCCATTAGCAAAATTGCTATGGCAACTGTATCAGCGTGGCCTTGGAGATTCATTTTTGGTCACAGCATTTCGATAAACGAGCGCAAACTGAACGATTAAACCTTCTTAAAAATATACGTCGGCGTAAAATTCACAGTGCGTCCAGCGCCACCATTTTGTCGCAAAAAACTTATGCGTCGCGCACAACTCTAAGAAACCGTAGCTTTAGGAGAACCTGAAAATGTAATACCTCAAGACGAAACTGGAATAGGTTTGGGGTACGTAGGCGCGAACGTCGAAAAAATTACGTTGGGAGTTGGTTTAGCGGAAGAGGTTGTCGCCACTATCGGTATCGAACAAAGATTCTTCGTTAATGTCGAACACACTAACGTCTAGGACAGTGGATTGACGACGGGACACTCGAGAGGCACGTTTGGCATTTTGCTCAAGTTTTGACACCATGATCATAACTGTTACAAGATAATCAGTATGCTGTTGAGTTTCATCAGCCGTAGTGGGTTTGCTACTGTTTATGCGTTCATAAATATATGCTAAAGCGGTCACAATCTTAGCATGCTCGGGTAGACTCAAAGAATCTACCAAAACCTGGATGGCCGTTAGCTTTGCGGAAATTGCCTCAGACCCACTAAAGACGAACTAGCAGGAAGTCGTATGACTTGACGCAATGTCCAACGCATGATCTCAACCGTAGATGGGTAGTAATTCCGTAAACTCTTAACATATAAACCTTACTCAACTTCCTTAGGAAGTCGATTGATTTCGATTTTGATATCCATCTCGAAGGGAGACAGCAAATAGATATACAAATGAAGGAAGGGACAAACTGCTTGACCCGAAGATCAAAGTCCAGAAAAGAGAAAAAGAAGAAAGAAGGAGGCGTTGGCCCTAAAGCAATACTCACAAAACCTTTGTTACGGCTCTGAAGCAATTTGACCTTGAACGTTGGTTTTGGTCCCACGTTGGGTGCCCAAAACTTTTGTTGCTACGATTCTGTAGCGGTAGTCCAGAATTTACATATACAAAACAAGAAAAAAGGTAAGTCGGGAAAGGTACGATGGCGTTTGCCAGCGCCTCCGACCTACCTGGTGTTACCTGTGGAACTTCGAAGACGACTTAGTTTCGATGTGGGTCAGATAGCATATCGTCGCGCCATTGATTTCCAACGATGTTTTCGAAGATCCAATTGATACTTACTCCGGAAATCAGAACGTGAGTAAGGGGGAGAGGGTAGTCGATTACAGAAACTCAGGCAGTAACCATAGAAGTGGTGTTTATTCTTGGGCAGCTTAAATAATACCTCTGTGAGGCGGAAAGAGAGAGTGCGACCGTTCAAAGTTTAAACATGTAGGTAAGATAAAATTAAAGGTGAAACAAGTTCCCTTAACGAAATCAACGCAGTCTTAGTATCTAACAATCCAAACATTGGCCGCAGTTTGATCAAACCTTATAAGTCAAAATATATTAACAATGAAGATATTTACTAAGTTTTTGACTAGGTCAATTGCCTATATCCACGACTTACGTTAGATAAATTTCATTGAATACAAAAAAAAAGTAAAGAAGAAAAACTCAAAGAGTTTATAAAGATACTCTAGGTTTGTATGGAATATATTACATGTGTTTTAAACAAATACCCATATACATATATAAAAAGATACAGTACTCGAGCAGTACGTACTACGTTGCAGTTACGTGATTTAAGAAATTAAAAAAAAGGCTTAAACGATAGTTAGTATGAAAACGTGTACATGACCTTGAAGTTCGAAGATTTTAAAAAACTCTGAATTATCCGTACACGTCGACAAAGCAGACCGACATTGTTGGATGTCATACGCACCAGAATCACGCTATTTCCACATCTGCACCCCGAGGTCAAGGGAAGAGTCGTAATAAGTTGACTAAAGTTGGTTGTAGATGATTATAAGTAGTTGATTGACGTCGTTAAGCTGATTATAGTTGTTAAAAATTGATAAAAAGCCGAAAAGAGAATAAAAAAAGTATGAGGAAAAAGGAATAGGTTGCAAAAAACGAACCACGTATGCTCGCATTACGCCGAGAATTTCAACCAAAACTAACTTAAATCGTTAAACAATGCACGCAGCAAATGCGATAATTAATTACTTACGCGAAATATTCACAATTGAGAGGGCTAAATCCATAAACCTAATGAAAGGTGTATAACACAACGGTACCAACAAAATAAAGTATTCGATATACAGTGCTATTATTTTACTATGCAACATATCCCTATGTTGCATTTTAAAATAATCGAGTCAAACCATTATACGATAGGCAACCCATTATGCATACTACCCTAGCGTCAAGAATAATTATTGTTTAGTGTCACTTGAAATACGTCAAATATTATTATTATTATTATTATCCCTATTGTGCCTATTATCTAAGTTATAACACTTTCACAAATGTATGCAATAATCTCAGAGCATCACCAAATAAAATAAATTCTATACGAAATTTTTGTTATCGCTTAGGTTATTGTTTAGAACAGGAACGCGGTCATTTTGTAAAATACTTATAATAAAAGTATTTAAACATTTAATTCCTTATGTATATCAATAAATTTAATGACCTACGCTTTGTCTGTTTTTAGAGATTAAACACATTTGCATTTTTCCTTAAAACACAACACAAAAGAGTATTAAAAAGTACTGCAAATTAGCTGTGAAATTAGTTTGAAACGTGAAAGAATATTTGACGTATTTCAATTGATTCTTGACGCTAGGGTAGTATGTAGAATGGGTTGCCTATCGTATAATGCTTTGACTCGATTATTTTAAAATGCAACATAGGGATATGTTGCATAGTAAAATAATAGCACTGTATGTACACTGACTGGTTACAAAGTATCGTAGTTGAACCGCCGAATTTGCATTATAAAGAATGGAGCGAGAGAGAGTTAAAGAGACAGCGATATCTGTTGCATGACTAGTTGCATATGATTGTCAAATGACGCTGGTGTAGTTATCATAGTATTGTAAAATTCCTTTATTAATATCCGTTTTTAAATAAGTTCTACAATGTAAGTTGAAGTTTTTCGTATGATGCGTACTAATGTTGTGATTTGTCGTTGTGTCATAGACGTGTGTAGTTTAAATAGATGAGGTATGTTAATTTTTTGCAGGAAATACCTTTTGGCAAACGAATACGACTTACATAGATGAGCATTGCAGAATTGACCGCATTAAATATAGCGCCAGCTAATTAAATGTAATTTATCTGTGGTAGTCTATTCCATACAAATTAAAATGCCATATATGTACATAAATACATTTTAATTTATTTAAATACATTAGCATGGATAATAACTAATTTTTTTCTTTAGCTACTTACATTTTGGCAGTGGACCCGACCAACGACCATTATCTTGGCAGGCTACTATAGGTTGACCTTCCATCATGTAATCGGTATTGCAATTAAATTGAACCACATCTCCAGCTTTAAACGGTCCTGTACCTTGAATGTAACCATTTTCTGGAATACCCGGGTTGTCACACTGTACTTCTAGAGAATAGGAGAGTCGATTAACGGTGGCTTTATGTAAATTCATTTTGTATATAGTTATATTTACATCGACAAAACCAAAAATATGTACGTGATCGTATTTATTATTTTAGAAATCGGTACCGGGCATGTTATTTTACTTTGTCAAAATCCTGTATTGTTGTATGTATTGTATGTATGTACGTATATCTGCTATGTGTCTACAAGAATGTAAAGATGTAGATGTGCGATGGGTTGCAATTTTTGCTTACAGTAAAAGTTCAATAAGTGTTTAATAAATGGACACGTTACACATCAACTACCTACATCACGTACCTACGCAAGTAGGATATGGAGTAGCCCATTCACCAGTTGTGAGACAGATAGTCTCGTGAGGTCCACGAATTCCAAAGCCGGGCACGCAACTGAACTGCGCCCGACCTCCAACCTCCCTTGAAACTATTGTAACCCGTAAATGAGAAGGTAGAATGCCACCTACTTCACCGCATTCAATACCTACATGTTACAATATATACATATATATATTTAGAGTATACACATTGCTACGAATTAATATAGTGCCGAGTAAAAAAGTTTTGCATTCTTGTAATAGTTTGAAGGTTTCAATTAAAGTGAAATTCAATAATTATTCAAATATACCTAGTGAAATATTGGTGAAACAATCCTCTTTGGTTTGAATATTACGGGTGTTAGGGAAAGTTGTATTCAAAATATAGACTAATGAACTAATGACGATTCTAACAGTGATAGTTACACAATGATTATTTATATATCACTAATTTCGATATGGTAACCAATACAAACACTATTGGATATTGTGTTGCTGTAACAGAGGTTAGATTCGCCATAACATATATTGTTATGAGAAAGGCTGTACCAAGATCAACTATAAATTATTGCTCTTATTCTTGATAGACTAATTTTGTAACTGTACGAATATATATTTATTTGCGTTTCTAAAATTCTATTATTAGGTGAGAGTATCGTTATTAAATATTACTATCCAAACAAAAGTGTATTTACTTACTGAGCGAAAATAATGCAAGAATTAGCAGTGTTGTAGTAGTAAAAAAATAATTATCAAGTATCCTGTGAATGCAGTATGTGGTCACTTTCTCCAAGCTTATCCAATTAGCTATTATAAAGTTTAGTAGGTATATACATCGTTCATATGCTGCGTTATCATAATCTTCTATAAGGATAGTTTTGGATACCTTCTCTTACACCGTACTCCGGCTAGCCGTATCGGTACAGTTGTATTGCGGTCCACCGCAATTGTTAGTGTTTCTAGAAATATTGCACAGGATGGCCATCGAAGAAGTTGCTGTTTATTATAATATGTTATCTATTTATATTATCTTGGGAAACATATTAGTAAAAATAAAAAAAAATGGATACATCCTCTATTGGAGACTCTCGCGGAAGTCTGCGGTCCCTCGTGGCGGTTGGCCAGAGACTCGAGCCAGCCGAAGCAATTGACGGTTGGCCGCAAAGCAGTCCGTTTAAGTTATATTATTTCAACGTAAAACTAGACATGCGGTCTGCCGTAACGGTGCGCCGTATTACGGCTAGCCGATAGTGCATTGCAAACCTACCAAACATATTTAATGAGATAAGATGCTTGAAGCGAGCTTGCATGTTCGTTTCTCGAATTTTTGGTTATGTCCAGTGCACCTGCCTCTAGAAAAACTGACTTGGTTTGTCTGTCGATAACATTATTTTTCTCATCTCTACTGCCGTGGTTTAGAGTTTTCACAGGAGTTTAAGGATGGTGATCTTCTATGGAAAGTTTCATTATTAAACCAAGCTCGCAGGTAGTGTTCTTCACGCTTTGTGTTGGAGAGTCGATTTTTAGCCAACATAGCCAAGTGGGAGAACCTTACAAAGAAGGTTAAGGCAAACAGAAGATTAGTCAACACCCACTAATTAGGCTTACATAGCAGGGTACCGAGCGTAACCTATTGTACAGACTTGTTCACGTACTGGCCTATTGTGGTGGGGCAATTCTCTTTTGCTCTCACCGATGTCATCCAGATATCTGCTATGAAACCAAATATAATATCCGGGGATTCTAACATAAGACACTCAAGTAAACTCACGAAACGTTAACAAAAAAAGCCGTAGACCTTAAAAGCGAGAAATTGCGACTTATATCCAGATCTTTTAGTAGCATGATTCCGAAAAGACAGTTAGTGTCTATTAACCACGGATTATCTACGATGTTGAAATGGAGAAACATTTCAAGGAGCCACTTATTTACATCTGCATAATCATGTGCCTGAACTGGAGATATTGGAGAACAACAACCATAGCTCAGTGATTACACTACGGAGTTGTAAGGATGTACTTCTTGGAACGACGCCAAACTGAAACTGGTTAAGCAAACTGACTTGCTAAAACTAGTGAGAACTCAAGTATGGAATTTAGACTTCTGTTTGCAAGTAAACAAACATCCGTACCGAGACAAATTTCAGAATCACAAACTCCAAATGATGTATTGGAAAATTTACATTCTGATCGGATGGAAGAACCGGTGGCAGTAACATGTAATGCAGATGCTATAGAAAGAGTGGCGGATAATGGCGGATGAACAACGTACAAATGCCACTAATGCGAAATCATTGCAAACAAATCCGGGCGGAATGGATACGTGAAATTGCGCCGGCTGCAAGTTTTCCATAGCTAACAAGGACTTCAAGGATGTCAAGCGGCGAATCGCTTGCGCACTTTGCTAGGCAAGGAAACTGCCCCATCAAGACAGGAACATTAACATAAATTGAATTTGCTACATGTCAGTTTCCACCATTGTTAAGCAGCGTCTGCTACGTTGTCAGTCTTACCACCCCACTTTTTAAGTACTATGTGAAACGTTTCTACAGCGATAATCGAATTAATAAATTATTAACATACAAAAGGATTATAAAGAAAAAAAAATAAAGCGCATCAAAATAAAAGATGCAAAGCAACGGAGAAATTGTTTATTTTCCTATGGCTATTTTTATTTCCTATTAGAAGTAAAATACCTGAGAGTTACCTAAATTTCCGTTAAGATCAGGAACATACAAAGTGTTCGCTAAAGATAGGTACGTGTTTGCCGCCGCATTTGCTGGATTGCATCCTGTTTGGATATTTTTTGATCCTATTAGCACATATAGCCATATCCATCGGCTTTACTTCCACCTGCTGCGTCTATGGACGAAAATTCTTTTATAAAAGTAATAAATTTTCCCTTTTGGTCTTTTATATTATCCGTCGCGCCGCTGTGTAGTATCCACGCATTTGACTTGTATCTGACAAAACTTTTATACGTGTTCCTGTTTATATCCGTGTGTTTCGTAAAGCGTGTCGCTCCCTTCCCAATTTTGCTACACCCCCTTTGTCATCGCGTCATATTCATTTTTCTTTTGATCTCCGTATTTCGGGCAGTTACGTCCTATGTGCCCATATTGTTGGCATCGGTAACATCGTATTCCCTTTTCATCAAATGAGCTATTCGCGTTTCTAAATAATTCTCTGCCTCCACTTCCCCGTCCGCAACCACCTCCTCTACTACATTGATTTTCGCTACTTCATTCTCTTCCTGGGTTATATTTTCCGTACGTGCCTATTCTTAGTTTTTTTCGCTCCCTGGCTGTCGCTTCCCACGTGCTTAAAATAATGGGCGTTCAGATGTCGTTCTTCTTCGAGAAGTTGGTTCTTAAATTTTTCAAATGAAAAACTTGGTTCGTGGCATTTTATGTTTCTCGCAATATTTTCGTATTCAGAAGGGAGTCACATCACAGTATGTGCCGCCGCTTGTTGATCAATTAACTCGATTACTGCGCCTTTGACTTTGTAGTGTAATTTGTTTCGCTTCGATAAATATTCGTCCATCTTCTCGTTATTTGACATTTCCAATGTCGCATATTCTGTTAAAGCAAGCATGCCGTGCCATTAGTCAAATCTTTGTGTCTGTTAATCTGTCCCAAATATCTTTAGCTGTTTCACATTCTTCTATGCTATCTAAGGCGAGCTAGGAGAGCACATCAAAGCAACTCTAACTTGGACACCAGGTAAGGGGGGTATAAAAGGTAATGAAAAGACGGATGCGCTGGCTAAGGAGCGGGCGTCCAAGCCATTCATCGGACGGAATCCATCTTGTGGAACTACTAAAAGAAAAATTGCAGATTCTGCCATACGGAAGAAGAGACCTTGCCGCACATTGTATGTGAATACAAGGGACTAGGCAGTCTGAAGCTGGGATGTAGCTACTTTCTATTTATCAATTTCTGGACTAGTATTACGAAAATAACGTGATTTGTTACACATGGTACTGATATACCTAATGCGGACGCAAAAGTGAGGTTATGTTCGTTTTGAACATACTGAACATAAAAACATGATTCTTGTGAACAAAACAAATTCTGTTTACAGATCAGTGTTAAAAAGGAAGAACCTTGTATCGACGAATCGTATCCAGACACGGCTAAGTAATTACATAAAGATAACCCCGTCAACGCTAGAAAGGCTCATAAAAAAGGCAAAGCTGGATCGAGTTATCTAGATAATAGGCATCCATAATAAACTTATGGGTCGCAGTGGAATGAGGCTGTAGGGCCAACTCTAATCAAGTATCTATCTACTATACGTTACACACATTCGTTACATCTTGCAATTGACGTTGATAATCGGGTTGCTAATATGAAGTACCAAAGCTTTACGAATTCATGGTTTCAACTTATAACTTAGATTCTCAGTAAACATATTTTTATGTAAATTTTACTTTAGTATTAGATTCGATGATTTCAAATAGACCGTAATTCAGAGTTAGATTTTGTTAATCATTGTTTGCTTAAAGGCCGCCCTGGAATATTCGATTTCGACCTGAGTTTTTCTAGCGACCTATTTGATGATTTAATTTCTACAGATCTATAGATCTGTAGATTCAAGGTTTGTGGATATTTCGATTTTATAATTTCAAATAAGCAACTAACGGCAATTTAAGTAGATGAATAAGAATTGAGAATGTTATAATATTCAACACTTTCTTTCACGCTGCACTACACCTACTAAAAGAGATATTTTGACAGCAGTCAATTTCAGTCTGTTTGAATAACGACACTGAATCTAAAAATTTTTATGCTACAGAAGAGTTAATTTTGGATATTCTTTTAAATTTTATATTATATAGATATTTATTTAAATTAGTAAATACGCAACAAACGGTCTATCACACATAAATGCCACACCTCATATACAAGGATATTCAAATGTACCCCTCTAACACCTAAATATTTTTGAAATCGTTTTGGAATCTTACCAGAAAAAATATTTCAAATAAGCCTCCTGGTTTGAATAATAATAATAATTCATGCCTTCACATCCCCTAATGCATGCCGCAATAACAGGGGACATCGGCTAATCATGAGTTATTATTATGTCTGCGGCTATAGACCGACTTAAAACCATTTGCCATGAAATTTAGAAAACTACCGAGGTTCGAATCCGGTACCACCGGAGTGGGTTTTAAGCAAGATGCGATTAAAACATACTTCTAATATAGATGTTGCCAGTGTTATTATAGATACTGTATTTACCTAAGCACTGGCTTCGGATCACGTGATTTCGGTTTCGATCAAAAAGCCTCAAAAGCAAAACTTGGCACGCAAGATCTGATTTCATAGTAGTTCTCTCTTGATCTTTACGTTCACAACATTCCACGGAATGTGCTGTATCACACCTCATGCCCTCTAGTGGGTAAAAGTCGGAAACAGTACATCCCAGGAGTACTACCGAACAGCAAAGATCTCACAGTAGGTACTTGCCTACCTTGTGCAATTCGTGGATTGCAAGTCCGAAGCCATCTGATCTTGTTTCATTGTACTCTCGTAGCAGAATGATTCGAACAATGAAATACTCAATATATTATTAGATTTTTGAAATCCTCGTGAGACTTTGCAGTGTCTTTATGCACACAGTGATATTCTTATATTGCATCATTCTTGACATATTTGCTTGTCTTACTTCTTCTTTTTCAAAAATTTTATTTTCAGTTTCATTTCTTAACAAAAGACTAAATTAAATAACAAAAGAAGAGTCTGAACTATCACATCGAATATCTAACTTGTCAATTCCAACTTCTTTAGTTAGTTACATATACATAGCTACTTGCTGCAAAGTGAGCTGCGAAAATAATAAATCCAGTGTTGGTTTGATTTGAAAATTGGTACGGATCAGATTTTCCCTTAACACCGCGGCCTATGGCCTATTATATTATTCCGTGCCTAGTGAGTTTATTTACATACGGTACTACTGTCTCTCAGTTAATAAAGATCTATCTACATGAACACGTTCGTCCCCTTTACTAGGTTTAATAGCCTGTATGGTAAATCTCTTTCCGGTAGACCTGTTAGTTAGTTCCAAAAATGACAGTCTCCGTTGTACCAATGCATTCAAATACAATGTGGTAGGTTGTTTCATCCTCCTCATTGCATTATCTGCAGATAGGTTCGTCTTTAAAGATTCTCTGCAGATATTCCCTTTGACAGCCGTCTCCTGTTACCAGACTCGTTACTGTTCTAAGCAGTACTGGGTACTCACTCAACAACTCAAGTTGCTTCCATTATTGGCGAGACATCAAGTTTGTACTCCAAACATGTTTGTTTATTATATTTTCTCTGATTATTTATTTAATCGTTGGATAAACTGGTTGGGTACCCTAATTTTCTGTCAAAAAGGTCGCCTTACATTCTGTTAAAAACTTGTAATATATCACTACCTACTCCAGATTCAGATTCTATTGTTGCTAAGCTGAATACAGATTTCCATAAGAACACGAGCAATATCTGGTTTAGAAGTAATTAGCTTAAGCTATAAGTGTATATGGGTTCAAAGATATGTAGATGTTTAGATATGTACATCTCAATAGCCATATGCAAATAGTTGCAACCTATTGGAACTTATATGTCTGTTTGCAGCATTTGTAGTCAGTGCTGACTCACTTTCGCAAACAGGAAATGGTGCACTCCAATTTCCGGAAGGCAGGCAAGTTATTTCTTGAGCTCCAATTAAAGCATTTCCATTGACACAAATAAATTTCAATTGGGTATTCATCTTTGTGCTCTGCGTGTTTACAGTTAACCCTCTACGTTGTGGCACCACTGGACAATGTACAGCTGAAGGTAATAGTTCATATAAACTTTTAACTGAATGAATAAACTTTGTGCTTTTGTACCTTTCACAATAATTTCTACTGAATGTGTATGTCTAGCAGGTGTTTCGCATGTAAAAACTCCGGAATCATCTTTCGAGGCATGATATATTGATAATCTGTATTCTAGTTGCGAGTCTCTTCCAGGATCTGCCGTCCATCCTTCAGGATACTTTCTGTAAAGTTAATTTTATTCAATTTATTCAAATGATGTATAATTATTTACCTGTAATCATGACTTACATTCCATCTTGGATTTCCAAACCGTTTCATCCATAAACATTCCATATGTAAAACGGTTCCTGGGTAAACAATCAATTTACCATCATTTGATTGAGCAATCGGCCCATTTTGATGCCTGAATAGTATTGTTGGCGGTTTTTCCATCGAGTAGTCGTTTTCTTGATTCAATCCGAAACATGATGGCTTTAATCCATCCCACTCTCCACCCATACATCTGCGTTTATTGGGTCCTGACCGTAAATATAAAACGTTATCGACAGGCACATAACATGTTCTATTTTATTTACACACCTATCATAGCGTATTTGCCTATGTCTTTGCATCTACTAATTAACACTGCACCAGATGGAAATTCAACAACTTCTTCTCTAATTTCTTGATCGTTATAGAACGAGAGTACATTAGGTTCCTGATTCCTGAATATACACGTGTTATTATTGATAGCTCTAGCAGTTAATAGATCTTCAATATCTACAAAGTGTACATACTACGTATCAACAATAAAACAATTTGAACTTATATTAAGGCTATATCATCATTTCTGTGGTAAGCGTGATTTTGTATATGTCTATATGAGATATGAGCTAAGTGTTGCATTTCTGTTAAAACTTTCGCAGCTACAATATCAGCAAGGACAATACTTAGGTCTTCCTGATCTCTTTGTATCTATCACACAACCTGTTGCCTCAAATTTTCTCTCTCTCAAGTTTTTGAAAAGCACTCAAAGAACATGGTAAAAACAGCTAAATAAACCATTTAAACTTCATTCAGACATGGATCATGCACGGACCGTCACGATGATGCTGTGGCATATATGTGCGGTTGTACATCGAGCACGGGACGATTAGAAGTTAAAAGATGGTCTGACGAAATTTTAGGTAAGTATTTTAGGTTGAACTCTCGAAAGTTTTACAACTTGTTGCAGATAATTCAGACAAAAATTCAAAAACATAATACGAAGTATTGAACTGATTACGTCAGCGCCAGTCCTAAGACGATTCTAAGGCGACCCTGATGGTTTGTTACAATTCACACCTATAGTGCGTGCATCGACTGTGTTCGTCACGAGCTGTCGAAAGTTGCTCCTCAAAGTGATCGAAGACGACACGATCGTAGTCTAGTCGGTGCACAGTATCATAGATGTGAATGAGAAGGGGTCGCTTTCGTATTATTTATATGGATAAGTCGTTTTTGCGATTTAAAAAACACGGGACGGTCCGTGCACGGTCCATGTACAACCTTATATGTGTGAATTAAGCTTTAATGTACGAAATCGTCCTAGCGCTGACATAAAACTCCGTTCACGTTGATAATACCATTCCTTTCTACAAATAAATTCTCTTCCAACACGAAAAAACTGTGTAACACACATACATATAACGTATACATACACGCACTTCTTTGTAACCGTGTTTGTTCCTACCTATGACAAAATATGACAAATAAATCCGATTGTCCATTTTTACAATATTATAAATATTAACGAAAATATTAATTATTTACATTATCACTTACTTTTGACAAGCCCTATGTAATGGGTATATGCTAGCAGCGACAAAGCATAACACCTTACGCATTTACATACATTGTCGTACATATGTAACTATAGATACGATTTCCACTTGTGATTCTCTGGCTAATTGTAAGTCGACTTTTTTTAAACTACATTTCATGCTACCAAAAAAAAAATCATAATTGTAGTAAACAGTGAAATGTAAATATACCACTTTCGCATAATGCATTTACTACACGCATTCGTATCTAGCATTCAAATAAATCAGTTTATATGCCAAAACCTAAGGATGTGTTGTTGAGGCAATTTCAAGTCAAAAATGTCTAATCAACATGTGACCAAAACTCTGTCGTAACTGCCCTACAAGCCATTGAAGTTTTATATAACCCCACTAATGCAAACATTAAGTGCCGGTGGTAATTTTGTTGTTATCAATACGTCGGTGTAGTACTGAGTCATATTTATTATTTAATGTCACATAAAACGCCAAATAAGTTCGTGAATATCGTCGACGATTTCTCACTCGTAAACTGCCTTGTAGAACTCTTTTTAGCAATGTCCATCGATGTTTAAGAGAAACAGGTAAATTTCCTGCAGCTACTTCAGAACGTCCAATTCAACAGGAACTTCTTCAAGAAGAAGCAAGTCGCATGAGCCGACTACGCATCAAGATTTGAATTTAGTCGCTGGTTACTGAGAAATCGAAGGTTTTGTCGGAACATATTGTTTGCTGATGAAGCCTCCTTCAACAGAAACGGCATCAACAACGTCAGGAATTCACACTTTTGGGCATTAGAAAACCCACGGCAAGTAAGAGAATCTTATTTTCAAAATAGATTTTCGGTGAATGTTTGGTGTGGCGTTATAGACACTCGTCTCATCGGTCCGTTTATACTGGACGAACGTCTCACGGCCATTCGTTATTTACGTTTTTTAGAACACGACCTTCCAGTTTTACTGGATGATGTTCCTCTTAATGTAAGACGACGAATGAGGATACAGCACGACGGCGCGCCTCCGCACTTTGGAAGACAAGTAACCGATTTTCTTAATGAAAATTATACAAACAGGTGGATTGGAAGAGGTTCAGCAGTTGCATGGCCAGCAAGGTCACCAGACTTTAATCCACTTGATTACTTTGTATGGGGTAGGCAGAAAGATTTGCTTTATGCACAAAATGTTGAAACCAGGGAACAACTTGTTCCTAGAATTCTGGATGCTGCAGAAACTATTCGTGCTGATACTGAGACTATTAGCAGAGCTACCACTTCAATTCTAAGAAGAGCTAGACTATGTATACAACAATTAGGTGGGCATTTTGAGCAACTAAATCAATAAAACGACTTTTTTTAATCAATTATTATTTGTATTACTGTATAACTTCAAATGCTTGTAGATCAGTTACGACAGAGTTTTGGTCACATGTTGATTAGACATTTTTGACTTAACATTGCCTCAATAACACATCCTTAGGTTTTGGCAGTCATGTCATGGGACACCCTGTATGTATGTAGTTTTCTGAATTTATGTTAATTGTTGACGCTTTACTGCGACAATTCTTATCTTTTATTAGTTTTTACCAGTGCAATAATGGATTTTGACGGGTTGTAAATCTATTAGCCAATAGTATTATAATGCAGCGAATAATAAATATCATTAGACTCCAGCGACCTTCTAAAGTTTGTTTAGTTCAGCTTGCTTGTACGGCAGTTTCACTAGTTTTTTATATATGGTTTCAGTGAAGTTTTCGTATTTAAGAAGTGCCGTACTTCAATAGAAACATGGCCCCTTCACTTAAATACGACGTTTCTTTCTGAAGCAGTTGACAACGAAAGAAAGTGTTACGCTATAATTATTTATATTAAGAGTTTTTGAAAAAGGGAAAGAAGCGATTAGTCTGACGATGTCATTGATATTTGTGATAATCATTCGACTCGTTCGGCTACAAAGGTTGGATTTGACTTCTGTATGTGCGTTACGCTATGCCGAAGATATGATTCTCTCTCATATTTAGCGCGCTGTGATAGGTTTGTCGTTCATTTTGAGACGACCTGCGCTAAACGTGCTATACATTTAAATTTTACAGCCTACGCCAATTATGATTTTTTCGATGGTATATCACAGATCTGTATGTGTGTTACTACTTATTATATTGCTAAATGCATATACTCAAGCTTACTTAATTTTTATTACAGATTTAATACACATAAACCAATAAATTAGTTTGTTAATATGTATGTATGTCAGTATGGTTTTCCCAACGATTGGCATTGTAAAAATTGAAAGTGTGATTCGTAGTAGGTTGTGAAATAGATAGTGTAGTAATGAATCAAGTTGTCGTCTAAAAGATAGTTTGCAAAAATGCTTTTGAAGCTAATGAATATCCTTTACTATAGCTACCATGTACATACCGTGTGAACGCCTGCGAGCGGTCGATACCTAACCTGTGTACGCTATATTATACTGTACGATTGTATTCGGAATATAAGTTTGTTGCATTTTAGTTCAGCGGAACATTAGATTTCCTACCGAGCGGGCGATCTATCTAACTAATAACTCCCTCTAGTTATTCTGCAGAACTATCACCGTAAAATTGTTTGACCATAAACAGTTTCTGCTGCGGCGTATATCATTCCATTTTCAAAATGACCGTTACTATTCAGAACGCGCTTTATTGAGACATGTGTGAAGGAGTGAGCGCCAGGACGTATGAATTCAACTGAAATACGCATGATAGTATGCGACAACAATTGTGTGGCTATCTCACTCGCAGTCTGCATAGATAGACTTGAAGTTCTTGTCCGCGATCGTCGGCTCGATAGGAAATCTAAGGTATCGCTGAACTACGATGCAGCAAGTTATTTTTGCCAATACTATTTATTGTACAGTAGAATATAGCGTATACAGGTATTGACCGCCCGCAGGCGCCCACACGGTATACGATGTAATTTAGTACTAAGTCAGGGGTTTAACTCTTATTTAGTTAATGAATTTGAATATAATTTTACCACAATTTAAAGATCTGCCGATCCAGCTGCCATCTTCGCAGATAATCTTCCAAGTTGTTTTCTCTCCCATGATGCTTTCGATACAGTTGAAAGTAACTTCGGTGCCGTCCGGGAAGTTCTGTTCATTATCTACGAGCGGTTCTCCATTTCTATATACTAGAGAACCCTGTACTCTACAAAGTAATAGTTAAATATGCTACAAATATGATTGAAGGTACACTAACTTCGCTGGAGGTGCGCAGGATTTAATTGACGCACCATATCCCAAATCAGTAATATCGCCTCCTTTAACAATATCTCTTCCTCCTAGATAATGGGGAGAATCAAATATTTTACTGATATTTGAGGAAATACCTAAATGCGGTATACAAGAAGGATTATGTGGAAAAAGTTCACCCAAAGCACACTCAATTTGATTGCTTGTTGATATTAAATATCCCTCGTCACATTGAAAACTTACACCGGAACCATTTACTATCGTTAGACCTGCACGATATCCAGAAAGATACTGACCGTTTTGTATCTGAGGTAATAAACATGGCGCTAAAAGAAAAATATAGTATTTCGTATAAAAAATAACAAATATGAGCGTTGAAGAAAGCGGTAACTGATTTGTAGCCTTGGCACAGAAAAAGTACTTTGGCAGCCATTGACAATGCATGCAATAGCTTGTACTATGTAGTAGCCTTTGTATAGTTAGTATAGAAAGTAGATGATCTCAGAATATCTATTATTTCATATAAACTTTCGCAATTATTGACTTTCCCCCTCATATTAACAATAACAAAAATGTGTGTTCGTTTACGTTATTTTCCGACAGTTTGGCTGAATAGATGTCTGTAAAGCTAGATTAGAGGCAGACAAACATAATAATTTTGGCGAAGTAACGAAGTATTTATATTGAAACGTAAAATGCTGACTAGCGATATTTACTGGAAATAACGTGCGAGCAACAAACATTCAAGCGTGCTGGTCTTAGATTTGTTTCTAATTTTATCAAACCTATATCTTCTAACTAGACCTTTACCCATAATGCATTTGAATTTGTTGTCAAGTGTATCAGTCTGCCATTTTGACTGTTTATATTTTACACAATGACAGAGAGATTATAGGTTTGTTCCATCACGCCCGCTGATCGTCAAATGGACGTCAGCCGCATGCGCACTACACAAAAAACGTTCCAACGAGTATCTGGTCGATCTTACGGATTATTAGCAAAGTGTTCCAAAAATCCTATGAACGCGTACATGAACGACTCCGTGAACTATCAAATATACGTCCATGTATCGATGCTATGGTTCGGTACCGACGGTTCGTCGACGCATGCGCATATAAGGATTGTACTACATATTTACAAACAAGAAGTCCTGCGATTAAGAACAGATATAAACTTCGTTCCAACAACCTTTATTTTCGATAAGTTTTTGTATCAGTAAATAAAGCGCACATGCGCCCTTATCAATCCATGAACTAATTCATGAACGCATTAGATGGGTCATGATGGAACAAACCTTATGTTGATTATTACTACGCCCTAGTATAGTTCGTTTCACCATATTGTGCGGTAGGACGCTTTAATCATTGTTGCTCGCATTGTAGATTATATACAAAAGACTAACGGCATAGTAAATAGTAAGACACATGATTACTGTGTGATATTAATTGCAAAATTTTGATTATGTACGATACATACCGGGCCCGCGCGCACGACCTGCTGATACGTTTAGTGTAAGATGAAAAAGAACTGCGAAGAGACGTCCCTTAGTTAACACAGGACACGTACATACATCGGTACTGCTCGCTTCGACGAATGCATTCATTGTATCTCTTTATCTAACATATTCAAATCCTATGCCTGCTCTAACACATTGAATATCTTATCAACAGATCGAACGTACGCACTCTGTATATGTACATAATAATTAAATAGATTAATTATAGACTAACATTACTCTAGGTCAGCGAAGTGTATTCAACGGCGTTCGACCACGACTAACTTAATACACAAAATATTTCCAAATAGTTGCGAAAGGTTTTAGAAAGCGATTCCTTTGCAAAATTAAAGGCGTCTTTGATGTAAACAAAAGCTATTAGGCTTGTGTTTTCAAAGGTACACGCTTCGAAAATGAGAAAAACAATATTTGTTCTTGGTTTTCTCTTAAAATTACTGAAGAGTTAAAGGAAATAGCTTTCTGTGCTTATATAGTGGTGATTAATTGGAATGGTCCACTTAATTTTCAGGAATTAAGGAATTTTGATGGTTTATACCGATATATAATAAATGTATAGAGGGCGGCGCATTAGTGCGTGAAAGCGCGATATATCCGAAATTATAAAAGTTATTTAAAAAATATTGAGAAAAGGTGTAGGTATTCTTAATCTTCATATCTTAAAATTATTTGTATATATATTGGGTGTTTAATAACACCGTACCAGACCGAACTTATATTTTTTTAAATGGAACGCTATATTTTTTCTTGCACTTTTAAAATCTGCTTATTTTTGCGAACTTTACCACATACGGTTTGCCGAGTCTGGTTGGGGTATATCTACTATTTTTGTTGTGTGGATAATTAAAAAAAAAATTCAGGCGAGTTAAAACTCGGGTCCTTAATTTTCTCGTTAAATTTAAATGGAACGCCCTATATGTTTTCATGATGTTTCGATAGATATTTATTAGCTCTAATTTTCGTTAACTATTGCGTATACTTAACTTTTTGACTTTAGAAGATATTTCAAGAAATATACAAGAAATATTTTTTTTGTTAAATTCTCGCAAAATATTCGAAATAGACTCGGCAAACCCTGTATGACAAAGCTGGTAAGAATAATAAGAATTTAAAAATGCAAAAATATATATAGCATTCCATTAGAAAAATATAAGTTCGGTTTGGCACGGCATTATTAAAAAAGAAGAAAATTATAAATAAATTAGTTTTTTGGTTGTGATATTAAAGATTGTTTGTACCCTTCAGCAGGCACGCCGTTGCGTAAAGTGCGCCAGTTTAAAGTTTGTTTGAATAATTATTAGACCGCCATATTTGCTATTCCCCTACCTATGCTTCAGTTAAAGTGTTGAAGTGGTGGTGTGAAGTGGTGAATTACGCAGTTTAGCAACCATTATTGTGCAAATTAGACGCGTTCTTATTACTTTTGGTGTATTTTGTGCGCCGCGCGCCTGGTCATGTAAATACTTACTTTATTTCTTTTCCTCTCATATTTGAGTCTTTGTTTGTTTTAGGGCAACCAAGTATTTTACAGACGATGAACTTCATAAAATATTGAATGAGGGACCTAACCTGCTCGAATCTAACGAGTTTGATAATCCAGATGACGATGATTCTGACGAAGAGGAAGAAATCATAGAAACAAACAATAATGAGAGTGAAACTGAATTTGAATGTAGTGATGATGACTAATTTGATTAATTGGATTTAGAGTCAGACAAGAGAAATGAATATTTTAGAGGAAGAAATAAACAAACATTATGGAGCAAAACGTCGTATCAGTCTACAAAAACTAAAAGCAAAAATATAGTGAAAATGTT
Organism: Popillia japonica; assembly: GCA_004785975.1. NCBI lineage: Eukaryota > Metazoa > Arthropoda > Insecta > Coleoptera > Scarabaeidae > Popillia > Popillia japonica. Next base: position 73,381 of record ML219591.1, on the reverse strand, counting down.
TCTTGGACCAAAGGCTGCGGCTAAAAATATCGTTGATGAAATTGTTGCTTTCAATAAGATTATTGATACAAAGATGATAGATGAAATAGTGAGATGCACTAATTTATATATACAATACAGAAAAAGTGACGTGCAGTATTCAAGAAATAGAGATGCAAAAGATACATTATGGAAATTATGGCTTTATTAGGATCATTGTACCGTCTGGGTTCAAAAAGGGTAAACCGTACAAACGTTTTAGAAATCTGGACCACTGATGGCACAGGAATGAAAATGGTGAAAGCTGTATTGAGCTATAAACGCTTATTATTTCTTCTTCGATGTCTCCGTTTCGATGAAAAAAATACAAGAAACGAAAGAAGGCAAGTTGATAAACTTGCAGCAAGATTTATTGCAGACTCCTTCGTCGATAATATCAAAGCAAATTATAATGTAGGGGCATTTATCACCATTGATGAGAAGTAACAATCATTTAGAGGTCGCAGCAGTTTTGTGCAGTATATTCCGAATAAGCCTGCCAAATATGGCATAAAGATGTTTGCACTTTGCGATGCTCGAACATTTTATACTGGCAATTTGGAGATTTACTGTGGAAAATAGCCCGAAGGACCTTTCACACAGATCAATTCTCCAAGAGAAATAGTTGGCAGGCTTACTAGTCACTTACATGCTAGTGGAAGAAACCTAACAACAGATAATTGGAATCCCAGTTATCCATTGGCTATGTCGCTTCTTGAAAATAAAATAACATATATAGGTACTCTAAGAAAAAATAAGGGGAAAATACCTTCAGAATTTCTACCTCAGAAACAAAGAGTTGAGCCGCTCTATTTGGATTTCAAAAAGAGTGTATCCTAGTCTCCTACGTGCCTAAACGTTCCGAAGCTGTTGTTCTCTTGTCGACAATGCATGACTCTGGACACATTGATGAATCTACCAATAAACCAGATATTATATTAGATTATAATACAAGCAAAAGTGGAGTAGATACCGCAGATCAATTATGCGGTGAATACACAATAGCAAGAAATACACGCAGTTGGCCACTAGTGATATTCTATTCAATATTATATTCTATGCAGAATATTTTTAAAAAATTTGGCACTAGCCCTTCTGAAACCTCACCTCATAAGAGATCACTAATACTTACATTGCCGGCTGATGTTCAACTATTTTTATCACAGTACCGCCCAGAACTTCCTGCGGTGGAAAAACCTCTAACGAAAACGCGTGGTCGATGTGTTACATGTGGTCGAGCAAAAAATACGAACACGACCAGTGTCGTGTTTTTGTATGTAAAAAACATGTAAAAATAACCCATACTTGTAACAAATGCACGGAGAAGAATCTAGAAGGCTTTTAAAAAATATTTTATAATTTAAATTATGAATGCTTTTTTAGTTTTTTAATATTTTTTTGTTTGTTTAATCTTAATTACTAATAAAATGTGGAATTTATTATTGTTTTAATACAAATCTAAAAATGACGAGAAATTACTTAGAGGGTATTGTAAAATGACGTGGTACAGCTTGGCGCACAGTATGTTCCACGCGCCCGCTTGTGTTTTAAAAATTAGCGCGCCTGCTGAAGGGTTAAGAATATTTTTCTCTATAAACATTTTTACCGAGTTTTCATATCATTTTTATGGTTTCTTTTTTAGGTTTTCAACTTCTTAAATTTTTTGTAGTTTGACTTTACTTGGATTTCTTTTTGGGGATATTATTATTATTATTATAGCACCCAGTATACATTCAACTAATTTGAAGATATGGAGCTCCGCCTGGTTTTTTTTCTAACGGTATGTAGATCTCATTTGATGTAGTATACATATATTTCTTTGTTTATAATCGTGGAAAACAATAAAAGGCTATTATTATTATTATTAATAATACCTATACATTTTTTCAATAGCTTTTTTAATAACGTAAAGTAGTAGTAGTTTATAAAGAGTAGTTTATAGAGAGCATGTAATCGAAACATATCAACAGAGTAGCTATGTGACCATTTTTAAGAATATTGCCAAAACTTCTATCAACTTATATTTATTTTGATTTGTTTCTGGTCGCTGCCAAACTATGCTACTAACTCTCTAACGTATCACAACTCTCTGGATACAAGGAGTTTTATTGCAACTAGCGCAATTTCCAGAAATTGAAGTATTGTTCTATCTCTGAGCTATGGACAACCGCTTGAACTACTGTCATGCATATTAAAAATATTTTACTATTGTTGCATTTGTTTACTTCTTGTAAAAAACGTCTGTATTTGTTATATACGTATGTATACAAGTGATATATGATATATATCAACAATTTATGTCGGAATGTGTATACAACACTATCGTAGTGATAATACATATTTTGTTATTGTTAATAAAAGGAGTTGAATTTGTTATTGGGCGACTAGCTTTGAAAAGAAAATTTATGTTTGAATTCAGCAAAAATCGTTCTCTTCACCTGGTATGCATTCTGGTAACGTTGTCACTGTCCATTCGCCATGCCAACATTTAAGATTACTAGAACCTTGGACATTGTAACCTGCATTGCAACTGAAGGCTACAAGTTCACCATTAGATATACTGATAGTGTCATTGAGCGGTTGATTTACATCTGCTGTTAAAACGTTAGAGGTTTGGTCCGCTGAAATTAACTTAAAAATTCCATTGTCGATTTTAGGTGTGTAGCAAGGCTCTGAAAATTTTATCAAGGAATGCATGAAAGTAACAGTGCTAATTTTTTGTGCAATTTAGATCAAATTATTTGAAAGCATAGCAGGCGATAATTATACATTTAAACTGAGGCTGAAATATTGCAAAACAATAATAATAGAGTAATACATGTTCTTAGTGCTAAACTTATAATTTAGAAATATGAATACAGTGAAACCCCTCAAATCCGAACTAATTGGGGCTGTAGCCTGTTCGGATTTCAATTTGTTCGGGTTAGCCGAAAACTATCCATAACATAAGACGAGCCGTCGTTACGATATAGGACTGTACATTGAGCGAGGCAGGCTTGTTTTAGCGCGCGACGAGGCAGACCTGCGCTAAAAATAGAACACTACCAGGATACACAGATAGAGGTATGCTCGTTTCAAAACCAAATATCGTCGAAGCCGGGCATGACGTCAGTGCGAGACAAATTACATATGAAATTTATTTCAATAGAGGTTAAAATCGCTGGTTTCGTAGGCGGGATTTGTATTTTACAATTAATGCTTCGCAATGACATATGCATAAGATGCGCGTCGGCATACCTCTATCGGTGTATCCTGAACACTACCCTAACAGTCTTGTATGTGTAATTAGTCAGCTCCCGTCTGTTGTTCTGTGCGTGTCTTCTGTCACTGCACAATTTGTGTCCTGTTCGTTTTTGTTTCTGTTCGAGTTGCGTTGTCATTGTTGAGTTTTTAATTAAGTGAACGGTGCTGATTAATGTTTTGATTTTAAATTATGGCAAGCAAACGAAAACACAGTTCTTGTACCGTAGAACAAAAAGTGAAAGCTTTAAAGCGTCTGGACGCTGGGGAAAGTTTGACAAAGTTGGCTGGTGAGTTTGGTGTTGGTAAAGCAACAATCAGTGACTGCAAAAAAAATCGTGTCAAAATTGAACAGTTTTGCAATGTAACAAGTGATAAAACCTTAAAAGAACGCCATCACATAACAGTTTCCGTAAGTGAAAACATTGATGAAGCAGTTTTTTTGTGGTTTTCGCAAGAGCGACAGAAAGGAGTGCCTATTAGTGGCCCACTAATTCAAGAGAAGGCATTACGGCTTAACGAACTAATGAACGGTAATTCAGCCTTCACTGCTAGTAATGGATGGTTGGATCGATGGAAGAAAAGGCATGGGATCAGACAACTGTCGATAAGCGGAGAGAAGCTATCAGCTGACACAGCTTCTGTAGAAGAATACCTAAGCGAATTTGGCGATTTGATTTCCTCAGAAAACTACTCGCCACAGCAAATTTACAATGCAGACGAGACTGGGTTGAACTTTAAAGCCCTTCCTACTAAAAGTCTTGCTTCTCACGAGGAATCTTCTGCGCCGGGTTTTAAAATGAACAAACAGCATCTTACGGTTTTAGCCTGCAGTAACGCAGCGGGATCAAACAAGCTTCCATTGATAGTGATTGGTAAATCTGCCAAACCACGAACCCTGAAGCATATGAATATGAAATCTCTCCTTATGTATTACAGGAATCAAAACAAGGCATGGATGACTAGTTCTCTTTTTAAGGAGTGGTTTGACAAGCAATTTGTTCCTTCAGTGAAAAAGTTTAATGAAGAAAATGGACTACCACCTCGAGATCTACTTCTGATATACAATGCCCCTTCTCATCCATCAGACATGCGGCTGATATGCGGGGACATAAAAGCAGTTTTTTTGCCACCCAATGTGACATCGCTGCTGCAGCCGCTGCGTTTTTGTGTTTCTTTGATCAGGGTGTCCTACAGAATATAAAACTAAGCTACCGAAAAATGCTCTTACGATATCTTATTGAAAAAAATGGTTCTCTTTCTATCCTAACTCGACGTGTCAACCACGCTAGAGGTGAAAACCTTTTGACAAGGAAAGACCGATTTGCAGGGGTATATATACGACTGTGCAGCGATTCGGATCAGTGAACACTGGCCGTTGAAGCGGAAAGGATCGGTTTCCAAATGCTAAAGAGTTGGTAACCATCGTCGCGATTGAGATTCTGAGGATGTTTTTTAATCTCGATCGCTTCCCTTATCTTTCGAGGAAAATAGTGTTGCGACTTACTTACGACAGATGTCTGATCAAAACAAATTTTGTGACCCGTGTCGAGGAAATGTTCAGCTAAGGCTGAATGCGCTGAAGACCGCGTCTTAACGTAGCGTTGATGCTCTTTGATCCTGGTTTGAATTGAGCGTCCAGTTTCGCCAATGTATACTGAACCACAATCGCAGGAAATTTTGTAGATACCTTTACAGAAGAGAGCATGACGGGCGTCCTTGGCTGGGGGAAGAATTTGCGAGATTTTGTTAAGGGGTTTGAAAGTGGTTTTGATGTTTTTCTTACGAAGAATTCTGCCGATATGATCAGTAAAGCCGTGAATGTAGGGGAGAACGGTGGTAATTTGATGACTGTTAGTTTCTGGTGTCTTTTTAGGAATTCGTGGATGACAGTGCCTGTTTATGACTTTTTGTATGTTGCTGAAGCTGTATCCATTCTGAAGAAAAGCGGATTTGACGTGTTTCAACTCTTGGTAGATATTATCGGGTTGGGAAATTGAAAATGCTCGATGAACAAGGGAGCTGATCACTCATTGTTTTTGTGCTGGATGATGATGCCATTTGGCGTGAAGATATCGATCCGCATGCGTGGGTTTCCTATGCACAGAGTATCCTAAGTGACCATTTTGTAAACGAGTAACCAATGCATCCAAAAAGGGTAGGGAACCGTTTGTTTCAATCTCCATCGTGAATTTGAGTGTTGACTGTTAAGAAAATCCAAGAAGGTTGGAAGGGTGTCTTTGCCATGAGGCCAGACGATGAACGTGTCGTCAACATACCTTAACCATGTTTTCGGTTTCAGATCAGCGTGTTCTAAAACCGTGGATTCAAAAGCTTCCATAAAAATATTAGCAACCACCGGGGAAAGGGGAGAACCCATAGCTGCTCCAGAGGTTTGTTGATAGAATTTTTCTTGAAAGGTAAAATATGTTGAAGAGAGGCATTTTTCGATCAACTTGGCTAGATCTGGAGATTGATTGTCTTGAATTAATAACTGATGAATTATAGCGACGGAATCGGTGATGGGCACCTTCGTGAAAAGTGAAGTAACATCGAAACTAACAAGAAGATCTTCAGGTTCGATAGAAATTTCAGAAATGAGTTTGACGAAGTGAGAGGAATTTAGAATGTGAGATGCAGATTTCCCTGTGTATTTCTTAAGGGTACTAGCGAGATATTTGGCTAGGCTGTACGTGGGAGAATCTATTGTGTTAACTATAGGTCGGAATGGAATGTTTTCTTTATGAATTTTTGGAAGACCATACAACCGGGGTGGTTTGGATTCCCTAGCTATTATGCGTTTTTGTGTTTCTGGAGGAAGGTTGGACGACTTGATCAATGAAGTGATTTGACGTTCGAACTTGGAGGTGGGGTCACGAGCTAAGTATAAGTACCATCTTGTAGAAGATCTGACATTTTCTCTACGTACTGTGACTTATCCACGATGACAGTGGACAGAATGACTATGTGTTTGTTGAGGCGGAGTTTATTGTATATCTTGTGCATTTTATTTTTATTTTGTACTGTATATATTTTACTAACCATGACACGGTCAACACCCGGAAACCCTCATTATAGAGACTCGGGCCGTGGAAGCCTTCGATATCATAAAACATACAATAAAGTAAATATAGAAACTCGTTCTAAAAGTACACCCCATTTTTTAGAAATGAACATGATTAAATTCGCGCTGCTTTTTGTAAGTTAATAAAACTATAGTTGGTCGCATATTCCAAATAGCTCTAACTATGTATTTTTCATAGTGATTTACTTAATTCTATATCTGAATTGCTGCAGTTATTTATTGAATCGTAATTTACATTTTCCGTTTACATCGATTTTTTTTGTGTGTAAGGCTAATAAAATAGTATTTAGTATAGTTTTGATAGATGCACTTTCATTTATTATTATTTATATATAATCACTAACTGTAATTCATAGTGATGAATAGTTTATAACAGTACTGTCAACTGGCAAAATATTTGTGTTTGATCTTTCTGGTCGTGGTTTACAATGGTGTAGTAAAAATTTTTATATGATGTTTCGTTATCTTTGGATCATCATCAATAATTGTGATATTTCGTATGGGCGCCATATTGAATTTTGACACAGCTAGAAAGATTTTCTTTTTCTGATTTCAACCATGTGTCATATGCTAAAAACATTTTTTGATGTTGTGTTTTAATTGACGAAGAATCTGATTTGAGATTAAATAATATAGGCGTAGCTATGAAATTTCGAACTGTCAATCACTTAAAATTGAGTATCGCGTAAATGCAAATCGATGTTAAATAAAGCTATGGAATTTTGAACTGTTGATTATCGTTGGATTAGTAAGGCAAAAACGGTGTGAGAGGAGACTAGATAATTGTATTCAAAAAATCTTCCTCATCTCTGAATCTTCCTAGTAACCAATTATGATATTCCATTTGTCTTAAATTATCACCAGGTAGTAAACTATGACTAACGTGGACTGGGTTTTAGCTTATTTCGACGCAGTTATCCACGATGCATATTCGACAAAATTTCTATCAAGATCTAGAAAAATGGTACGATATGTTTGTAGTCATTCAGGATACAATAATTGTAAATAGCTTGAACTCTCTATTGTTGTATTTCGGTTTGATTGTTAAAAATATATAACATATCTCGTTTCTCTTCGTTACGCCATTTTTGCAATGATAATTGACAGTTGGTAATTTAATGGTTATCTTGTTTAACATCGCTTTTCATTTACGCGATACTCAATTTTAAGTGATTGACAGTTCGAAATTTCATAGTTTCCTACCTGTACCTTATTTAATCTCAAATCAGATTATTCGTCAATTAACACACAATATCAAATTTTGGTTTCAACACATGACACATGATTGAAATCAGAAAAGGAAAATATTTCTGCGTCCACATCAATATGGCACCCATAATAAATAAGTTGATGCTGATCCAAAGAATACGAAACGTCGTATAAAATGTTTTACTACACAAGGGTGTAGTAAAAATGGGGAAGGGGGAGAGGGGAGGGGGAGGGGGGATGTGTGTTTAGTTTTTCTATGCAGGACCAAATAATAGTGCTGCAAGCAAAATAAGAAAATGAGATATTTCAGTGTTTTTTCAAAAATCTCCGATTATTTGTTATAAGTCTACTTTCTTTTCGGGATTATAATAGTCACAAAATTTAACAACTTTGCCAAATTTAAACCTACACTTTATCTTCAATAGTAAGCGAGATCACAATGGCGAGGATCGAAAATGAATCAGCCTGTATATATAGTTTTCCAATGTTTTGTTTTATCAAGCATACCGTAATATTTATTATAATGACTTATTAATTATTATAATGACTTATTTAAAGGATCGTAGATTGTGATAGTGTTAAATTGAACTGTAGTGGTTTGACGTTTATACGTTAAATACGATGAATTTTCAACGATAGTATTTCTGAGAGTAACCAGAATTGTACGCAATATTTTTGTATGTACGTGGGTCACAATTACTTTTAACATCAAAATTCTAGTGATTTCTGATATATGATACTAATGATACACATATACGCATGTATGTATGTATGTACTTACATATGTATATTGCAAGTTTCATGATAGTGCGTTTGCAATTAAATACGCAAGAAAAATGGTAGAAGCAAAAGTACCCTGAGATGAGATCGTTAAAAAAAGCAAGTATTTTCAATAAATAGAGTTTACTAGTTCATTCTGTGTACTTTGTAACTGACAAACTGGGATAATCGTGTGATGTAGTAACTAACTACGGTAAATAAAGCCTATTTTATACACGCAAGAATTATTTGCAACATTGCATGCAGTATTCTTCATATAAGTTGGTAATGCACAAGTTACGCCGCGTTACAACGCGCCGGCGTTAATGTATCAAATCATACGTACTACGAAAATATATGGAAAATTTATGTCTGTTTTTATGGCCTGAGTCATAGAAAATTTAAATTTTGTAACAAATAAGTATACGCAGGTACGTAATTCTAGCGTTAGCATTAGAAATTAATGCAAAAGTTTTACTTATCTTTTAGAAAGTAGTTGAGGTGTAAATAGTCAAATTGAGAATACTTGACCGATCTGAAAAAGTTATGGGGCGTAAATTCAACAATACTTTACATTTTAAAACTTGTTTGTGAACACGAGTTTAAAACTATTTCTTGCATGTGTAACAGCCCGTAGACATTTTTAAATATACATACACATTTATTATATATTTTTTCTATAGATGTTTAATTAGAGATAAGGGTAGTTCTTTAGAGTAGGGAGTATTTTTCCAGCGCAAATTGAAATGAAATTTTTTTAATGTTTACAGAAAACATATGTGCGTTTTTTACTAAATCGTTGTTCAATTGTTTAATTGAAATAAAGAATACATGCATTAAAGTATATGAAGTTGTTGAGGCAACGTATTGATAAAAACAGAAAAACAAAATTATGGGTAAAATTACCGATTTTCCTTGAAAAATATTTTTAAAAGTTTGGTTTACTACGGAAATACCAGTGTGGATTAAATGTAAATATTATTGGACTTAATGCTATAATAGTAATAGTACTAAATTTCTCCATACTCACGTATTAGACATGCGGGTGCTACTGGTCTCCATTTACCTCTGACACATTTAGCTGTTTTGTTTTCTGGCATATTTAAGTCATAGCCCTTTCCGCACGCAATTTTTACTATTGTGCCACTTCCATATGTGTTATTTTTGTCGCGACTTGGTTTAATAATTTCAATATTGACGTACGGCTCACTGGGCAGATTGGGACAAGGACCTCTTTGTTTGTTTTTCTTCTTCTTTTCTTTCTCGAATGTTATATCGTTATTAAACTTTTTGTTATTTCTACGAAGATTTATTGAAGACCCTCCACTTTTGTAACCCAACCCTAAGGTTCTACTGCTGCTAGTGCTCTTTAGTGCTCTTCTTGTTCGTTTTAAAGAATCTTCAGTTTGGAATAGTTGTTCAACAATAGATGGCACTTTAGTATATTTTGAATGTTTACCAATTGACTTATTAAGTTTAGCGAATTTTCTTTTGAAATTTTCAAGCAATAATGATCTTCTTCTTCTACTCCATCTCAAGCGAGGGTGTTGTCCTAAAACGCACCTAAAAATGATGTAATTACATTTAACATTGTCTTCTACTGAAAAAAAAAACACGTTACTTCGGTAGTTCAGAAGGACTCCACTTTCCACCAACACATGTAGCACCTGGCGGACCCTCGTCTAAAATATAGCCTTTATCACAATCGTACATTATTTGTTTGTTGTTTGTTATTTTTCTAACATATGGACGATAATCGTACAAGCCCATATTTCCAACAAGTAAAATTTTTCCATTATCAATAAGACCAGGAAACGGACAGTACACTACAATAACACATTGTTATGTAAACAAGGTCAGGAATAAATCAATTTCAAGCTGTTTATTTTTGTGGGATAACCTTTCTCTTTTCTAAAAATACATGTAAATGCAATGTAAGCAAAAAAAAATAGGAAATAATTTGAATAAATGAATTTTGTGACAATTTGTAGGTTTAAAAATTTATATGGCGACGTAAGTCTAGTAGGTTGGAATAGTGTTGATAAATAAATGATAGAAAAAGTGGAATAAAAACAAGTAAATAGAAAGGCTAAAACTATATATGTTTTAGATATTATATATTTAGTTACATGTTCAATTAATTCTTTGAAAATTACTAAAGAAATAAGTAAAGGAGGAAATATTGAGGTAAAAATAGTTTCCTTTTGTTTATTATACGTATTATATGTAGAGAAGGGGTAGGTAGAAGGGGATATAAACAATCCTGTAAGTGGTTTGTTTGCGGTAGCATAAAATAAAGCAGCTGTTTTAAGATAAAGAATTTCTTGTATGTGTCTGTTCTACATTAGTAACAACATATTTTTCTTAAGACAGAAGTTGTCAATGTACTTTCTCTAAATTTATCTTATTTTTTCACTTCTAGGTCTATTACAAGACTCTAATTCGAATAAAGATCAAATCTATTCCAAAACCTTTACAATATCATTTGGTTTTCGTTACAACTTCGTCAGTGGAATAAAATTGACATTTAATTCGTGTCAAATAATAGATAAATAACTAGCGATGCTTATTAACAAAATTATCTACAGACAAAGAAATTCAGTGATATACAGGATTATGTTTACAAAATAGTGCACAATTGAAGACAAATATACCGGGTGCGCCATTAGTGTGTCGGCGGAATTTAGCATGAAAACTACTAGAAATAGGAAAGTGAGATTTCCTGTACGTATATAGTTTTATACTACGCATTTTTTAAAATTATTTATAAATATACAGGGTGTTACAAATTTGCGCAGCCAGCTTCTACTTTTTTATATTAAATAGTTTGCTATATCTTTTAGTAACTATTTTGATAGCCACCTAAAATACCTTTGCAATGATATATGGTTTGTAGGCTTCCGGTCATTAGTTTTGGCAATATTGTAAATTTTGTAAACATTTTTACGTTTGCGGCTTTTGAGATTTAAAATGTTTATATTGTAAGCGGATGTAGTGTCGAGCGTTATTCTTTTGTTATCAATTTGGGGGGCTAACACTTTATACTGTATCAAAGTGGTGTACCGTAAAAATTATACAGGGTGTTAAATATGTGGCGGCACATTTGCCGAAATTCAACCCTATTTTTTTCGATTTTTTTAAATGCAAACTATATTTTTAGATATTGCCAGCAAATTCCTTGTGAAATTACCTTTAAAATGGTACCAAATATGTACAACTAATTTCCAGTATTTTCGGAGATTTTTAACATTTTTATGGAAAATATTTTAATAATTTTATAAAGATTTACCCCCCCCCCCTTCCCCTCCCCCCCCCCGACCCCATTTACCTCTGCTCATTTGCTGTTTTTATGTAGACTGTTTAGATTACTTAAAAAATTAAAACAACCGTACGTGATATAAAATTATTATTATTTATACCTTTAAATTTTTTAATCATAAAATAATTCAAAATATGCTCAAGTATGTTTCCATTCTGTTCTATGGATATTCTCAACCATCGCTGTATGCACTGCCGTAGGTTTTCAGCCAGATTGTCCTCGTTCAACTGAAGAAAAGCATTTGTTATACGTTGCTGCATATTTTCTGCTGTTGTAGGAGGTGTCATATAAACTACGTTCTTTATAGTAGGCCACAGAAAAGTCACAAGGGGTAAGATCTGGTGATCGCGCTGGCCAGTTTACTGGATCTTTTCTCCCAATCCACCTATTAGTAAACACTCTATCTAGGTGCGCTCTTGCAACAGTACCGTAATGTGCGGATGCACCATCATGTTGATACCACAATCTGTCCATGAAATTATATGGAAGACTTTCTACTATTACTGGTAAATTATTTTGTAAGAAGTTTCTGTAAATTTCGCAATTTACAGTACTTTAAAAGAAAAAAGGGCCTATCACCGTGTTTCCTAAAATGCCTCCCCAAGTGTTACCGCTCCATTTGTTTTGATATAAAACGGGCTGCACAAAGTCAGGGTTTCTTGTGTCACAGTAGTTTTAGTAGTTTTCTGTTCATAATTCCAGAACTACTAAATGTTGCTTCATCTGTGAAAAGTACATGATTTAAAAAAATTCATCTTGACGTAACCGTAAAAGCAGCCATTCACAATGCACAAGTCTCTTTTCAAAATCTGTTCGTAGTAAGCCATGGTGAATATTAATTTTATAAGGATGAAACTTATGTTTTCTTAAAATTCTCCTCGCGGTAGAGGTTGTAATTTCATGTTGTTTCGAAATTGCCCTTGTAGACACATGCAGATTTTCTACAACGGATTGAATGACTATCACTTCTTTATCTTCTGTAGCAATAGTTTTTGTTCTTTCATGTTGGAGATAATTCACTGAACCCGATCGAACAAACCTTACTATAAATTGTCAAAGCTCTTACCATTCGGGGTTATTGATGCTAGTAGTGGATATCTGTTGCAAGCGCCAAGAAGAAATACCATGTCTATGAGTTCCTCCTTCGAGAAATTCATTTTTAGTTGAATTAGGTAGACAATAACAGGAACAAATACTTGAACAGCGGATTATAGTAATACGTAATAACTAATAATTAATAAATAAATAATTCAAATTGCAAAAACGGGCGATAATAAAATTATAACAAATATTGAAACGTAAGAATACGCAAGAGAAACTGCAAAAACGGCTTATGTGGAAACACAGATTTGATGTTTCTTTAGAGTCTTACTTTTTGTTTGAAAATCATGGCTATCTAACCACTTTGGAGTACTCCACATATTGAATATTGTTAAAATATTTTTCATAAAATGGTAAAAATCTCGGAAAATACTGGAAATTAGTGCTATATTTTTGGTACCATTTTGAAGGTAATTTCACAAGGAATTTGCTGGCAATATCTAAAAATATAGTTTGCATTTAAAAAAATCGAGAAAAGTAGGATTGAATTTCGGCAAATGTGCCGCCACATATTTAACACCCTGTATAACTTTTACGGTACACCACTTTGGAACAGCATAAAGTGTTAGCCCCCCAAATTGATAACAAACGAATAACGCTCGACACTACATCCGCTTACAATATAAACATTTTAAATCTCAAAAGCTGCAAATGTCCTCCCTGCCGTTTCCAATCTGGTTTTTCTTTTTTCGGGTTTTCTTCACTGTTCACTAGTTTAATTTTGATGGTTGAAAGTCTAATGGGCACTTATAAACTTTTACTTGTTTTCAAACGTTGTATTATAATTCAAATAGATTTTTGTGACTTCTTTTGTCTGTTAGTCGTCAAAACTTGTAAACAACTGTCCCCTCCCTTTTGCTTCTCCGTTTCACCCAGGCCTACCACTCCGTAAATTGCCAAATGTTCTGTTTGATATTTTTTAAAGATGATTTTCGTAATTCCAGCTTGAATTTCATGTATGTTGTGCCGAAATGGATGTAATTATATATTATATATGTTTGTGATGTGTTTTTTACAATAAATTTTGAGGAATAATTTTTTTTTCACATTATAATCTGGGCTTTTTAATTTTTCCCCGTGCACGCCGTTGGCTGGAGTTATTTTTTTTTAACTAATTAATACTTAATTAATTAATATAATTGTTTAATTTAATTTAATTTAATATATATATATATATTCTAATTTTAATTTAACACTCCTAACACGAATAAGGAGATAGTATGAACAATAACAATAATAACATAACAATATAGAATAATGATCCTTATATCAATGTATTTTTTGTCAAGCTCTAACAATTCTGTTCAAGGACTAGGAAAAAATAAACAGGCAAACTAGGCAAAAAAAAAACTAACCAAGAGCTTAATTTGATAAAATTCAGGCGTGATTGGGTGATTAAATTATTATAAATAATACTTAAATTTTCTATATCTGTTCTAAAATTGACCGCGTTATTTCCTTTTTTAATGTATATCATTTAATATATTAATTTCTCTTTATAACTATTTTCTTTGTTAAAAATCTTAACATTTTCAAAATCAAAGTTATGTCGTAATTCTTTAGAATGCTTAGACAAAGCAGTTTCCGCGGTTATGATATGCGTTACAGTATATTGATGATTATACACTCGTTTTTTAAATACTGTCTAGTGGAAAAAATATCAGGAAAATAAGATAAGTGAAAAAAAGGTCATAAAAATACATACACTAATTATTTCTCTAAATTGTATGATGCAGTCTATAGAACGTTAACAGAAATAAACAAAACTAAATAAAATGTTATTTTTTTTTAATAAAAAAAAATACAAAGGATGTCCGGTTGCTAAGATACAATTGTAAATTACAGACCGACTACTTTATTTATAGAAATCAAACATATACTAAGTAAAAGGGTAAGCTGTTAGCTACTTTTCAACATAATCGCCGCCAATGTTAAGGCACTTTTTCTAGCGAAGTGCAAGTTTCTTACAGTAGATGACCAATGAATTAGAAACTCTGGGAAGACCTAATAATTTAAGCCAAGTAAGACAGAAAAAGTAATTCTATTATTTTTAAGATTTTATTAAGAAAATCTACACTATTATTATGCTCCCACATTATACTAAATTTATCAAAAACTAGGGTTTCCATCCATGTTATGTTGATTTGTTTTTACTTAAACTAAGGCCTGAGTTAATATAAAATGTCGTTTTTCGTAATGTTGTTTTAAAACTTTTTTGTTCACAATTAAATTGCAAACTGCCAGGGTGTTCCTTTAAAAAATAATATTTTCTTGAATATCTAACAGAGTTAACATTGAATTATTTTTCTGTTGTTACCATTGTAATCAGCAGGAAAAATACTACTAGTTTGCTGATTTAAGCGACTTCGTAGCTCCAATAATTACGAAGTTAGCAATGGTGCACACTTAACTTAGCAATCTGTATACCCTCTTCGTAAAAGATGCGATCCAACTTTCTCAAAATATTACCACAGTTCATCTGGAAGTTTGCCGTCGTCCTCAAACCTGTTACCTGACAGTTGCCCAACCAAACGAAAATCCGAAGGAGCCAGGTCTGGACTATGGGCAAGATGGACAATAATTTCCCAATTGTCTATCTGAATCCAGAGCTTGGTCTGATTTGAGGTGTGCGGTCTTGGATTGTCATGCAATAACCTGATTCCTTTCGTCAACCTTCCTCTTCGTTTCTGTAAAATGGCTTGGTGTAGTTTTTCGAGAATGTCGTAATAAATATCGCTGTTAATTGTCGTTTTCGGTGGTAGAAACTATATGAGCAAAATGCCTTGCATATCCGCGAACACAGATGCCATTGTTTTCTTTCGCAAACTGCTGAACTTTGTTCGGTGTTGGTGTTTCCAAGTCATCTAGCCTTTTTTGATTCGGGAGTGTGATGGTGCACATTTTTCGTCTCCTGTAACTATAGACTCTAGAAATCCGCTTTCCTGACGATAGCGCGTTAAAAGTCCCAGTGCCGCCGTCATTCGTTGCATTTTGTTTTGATCTATCAATAGTTTTGTTACCCATCTCGCGGTCGCTTTTCGATGGCCTAATTCAGATACGATTTCATAATCACAGCTTTTAGGAATGTCGGTCAGTAGAGCAATTTTCAACTGACGATCTTCTCGAATCAGCCTATCGACCTTTAACTGATTCTCATCTGTTTACGTAGTTGATGCATCGTTCAGAACTGTGCGTCGACAAAAGTCTATTTACACCAAATACTAACTTGTTTTTGACTCATAACGCCTTCTCCGTAAGTCTTCCGTATTTTTGTGTGGTGTGTGGTTGTGTGCGGTAGGTGTTTCATTATTTGCATGTAAAAAGCGAATGACCGCTCGCACTTCAAACTTGGAATATGTTTCAATCGGAACTAACATTGTACGGCTGTCCCAGTACCCGTTGTACTGAACCACGGTGGTCCCACTTCTTTCCAGGAAAAAATTGCGCTTAAATTAGCAAAAACTTTAAACCGCTTATTGTATATGTATACAGGGTGTTTGGTAATGAAACGGTCATACTTTACAGCGTGTTAGAAGAGATCATTTGCAATAGATATAGCCCAATTTGCCTTATCCAAAAGTCACCCGCTTTCGAGATATTGCGTTTTTTTTATTTTTTTCTAAGTTCACTACTGACTCTTGCTCAAACTTAAAATTTACGAAAATAATTAAACTCTTCCTCAATTTTTCTGTTTGTATAGTTAGAGGACATCTCAGCACACATTATCGATGAAAGTTACGATAAATACTTGGGCAAATTAAACAAAAAAAAAATTAAGACTTTCCCTTTTGATGAAACTGTAGACACAATCGCTACCTTTGTGACTATTGATTTCTAAATTTCCATAATGCATTAAGCATACAAATTATCTCAAAACTACAAAACCGACTGCAGCTGCATTTGTACCATTTTATATAAGTTTGCTCGTCAATAATTTTAGTAATACATTCGTCTGGCAGCAACTGTGAGGATAATTAATAAAATAGGATTTTGAGAAAATGTCAATTCTTTATCGCGGTTTCTTCATTTTTTCATTTAACTTGTACTTTATTTGCTGTAGCAACACTGTTTTTTTGTATTTTAACGCATTTTTGTTTGTAAATAATTAACGAATACGTTATAATGTAATTATAACATTTTTGATGTAAGTACCTACAATAATGTGAAATACAGTGAAGAAATTAAGATAAGTATTTAAAAAACTGTACCTGAATTACAACTTATATCGGTGGGTATACCGGTTTAAAACGCAAATGAGTTCACCACAAGGCGATAGAGGGCGCAAACTTGATCCGTTCGTTATACCGTTAACTGTCCCATTTATAACAGTTTATCTATGTTATGTACTGAACCTAAGGCAATAACAATAGCGACCTATGCAGTACATTTGCGCATCTAACATGCGCGCAAGTTTTAACCTGATCGGAGCGACGTCGGCGGTAAACGTATGTAAGTACATACCATAGTAAACTAACATCTATCGTAGTATTAAATCTAAATAAAAGAGAATGAGAAACGCATGAGGCTGAAGTAAAGTAGAGCGACGAATTTCTGAACAGACCACTTTGACAGTCAATTCGCTTGGTTGAAAGCAAGGCAAAATTAGACTGTTTGATGAGATTGTGTCACCAGTGTCAGTGTGGTAATTCTTCTTTGACATCCAAGACAATAATTTCTCATATTCTTTATAATATGCAATTTTTGTCGAGTTAATTTCAATTCGGCTTGCTCAGCTAATCGTTCAACCTCCGAAGAAATCTCTCCACTCATATTGTCCATTTTATATTCAAAAAAATTGACATAAATGTCATAGCAACCACATAGCAACTAATCAACAATAATTGCTAACCGTTTCATTGTTAAAAATTAGAACCATACGCTACTTTGTAAAATGCATCAATTCTTCAATTCTTTTTGTTATTTTCGTATTGTAGTGCAGATATAATTTAAACATGTCGCGCGTGCTTTAAAGGCTTAGTTGTACACTTATATTATAATATACTATTATGACATAATGCATTTTTGTAAATAAATATTTCAATGTAATTTTTGTAGAAACTGTAAGATTACAATACTGAAATGTATTTGATTGTATACCACGAGTTCTTGTAATGCTATGCAATTATGTATGTACATACGTGGTCAATAAAATTATCTATCTATCTATCTATATTGTAATAAATAAATGTTATGTATCTTAGCAATCCATCGTTTATACTTTCTACTATTTATATAAATTTTTTCCTCTTCAGAATTATGACAGTGAGTTTATAAATTTAATATCAGAAAATAAACTTCAGTATAAGCAGGGGTCTATACTTAATGTACCTACATATTATATGTATGTATGTATGTATGTACATACATACGTATCACAAATGCAGAGATTATTTGAATTTTTCCGCGGGTACAGTTTATTTTCAAGATTTTCGTGCATGTGATTTGGGTCTGGAGTATGTTAAGAAATTGGTCGCTCTACTTTAAAAATAGACAGGGGACGCGATGGAAGATATGTATACATATGTAACCGCTTATTATACAGATCGCCAGTACACTGATCGTTTTTCGACAGAATGATGTAAAGTAATATTAGATATCCATGAGAATAACGAAGATAAAAATAGAAAATAGAACAGAGATTGAAAATACCATGTAACTGAAACCGCGCCAGAGTTATACTTACATACATAGGTACTTTACAATTACTTTTATCCAAGACAACGCACTAAACATCGATACGTTAGGTATTCGATTAATGATGATGACCTCCTAGTCGTTCAAAATTTAACTTTGTTTTCTTTAAACTTTCCGGGCTATTTGGATGGTTTTCCAATTTAAATTTACAGATATTCGCAATTGTATAAAAAGATATTTTGTAATATAATATTCAAAGAAGATATTTAGTGGAGTCTAACAAAACATTTCATGGCGTAGATACTAAACCTTTTGCAATGTACTTTATTTCACAAAATAGTTACCATTGATTCAATTTTATATTAGAAATGTTGGTTTTACTCTAGCAATATACGACATTACCAAAATTGATTTGTCGTTTATACATAAGAATATAGATCATATCAGAGTAGTAAATTATTGGTTGTTTTCACCTACCTTCCTGGCAGATAGGTAGTTCACCAGTCCAGTTGCCAAAAGAACATTCAACCAACTCATTTCCTTTTAATTCAAAACCATCTTTACACGTGAACTTTGCTTTCATACCA
Source organism: Popillia japonica (assembly GCA_004785975.1). Classification (NCBI taxonomy): domain Eukaryota; kingdom Metazoa; phylum Arthropoda; class Insecta; order Coleoptera; family Scarabaeidae; genus Popillia; species Popillia japonica. Next base: position 54,429 of record ML219591.1, on the reverse strand, counting down.
TGGTCAATTTTTGGCGCTATTACCATTCCATGTTTAGGTGATTTTGGTAAATGTTTACATCTAAAATTTAAGGAATACCAAATAAATTTAGTTATAATAATATTCTTATTCATGTAACGTCAGAGCTGAATATAAATATACACAGTGAAGTGTCTAAAGCTGGTTCTATATTTGTCAATTTCAACTTCAATTTTAAGTTCAATTTCTAGCTTAAGTTATGTTAAAGTTTGTAGCTGGGAATTTTAGATTTATCAATAAATAGATGCATTTCAAGAACTTGGCTTAGTTCTATCAATTGAAAAATTAAAACATGTTCTATTTTTGCGTCAATGCAACTTATAGTATCTTATACTACATTTTTGTTTTAATAGTGGATAATGACCGACATTGCTAACCTGTGACACTTGTTGTATGACAGTAATTCCAAATTTACTTTAAATGCAACAATTACAATTCGTTGAACGACAATCTAATATTTGTAATTATGAATGGATATTCATAATTACATTTATTAATTTATATAAATTGTTTGAAGTAATTTTGGATTTGCAGCATGATGCAGAGTGTAAGATCAAAATGACAACGAAAAAGATTAGTGAACTCAAAAAAATCTGTATTCACTTTAATGTTACTAAAAATGATAGAAATACAAGAAGCAACAGTAATAAGAAGGTGGCGGGTTAACACATGGTTGATAGGCAAAAAGGGAAATTTAAATTTAGTAGAGAACGACTTTCCAGCAGTTCCTGAACAATTTAAAAAGTACCTGCACGTAGATGAAAATGGCTTCATAAAATTATTAAATATAGTTGAACTTTATATTTGCCAAAGATAAACTAATTATTACCCTAAGATTTCTGGCTACAGATGAGAATCCACAATATCTTTATTTGTCCCAAAAGTCACTATAGTGACTTATACTATAGTGATATAGTGATATTAAAAAGATTCTAAACTCCCTTCACAGTTGCTATTTTTAGTTGTTATTATTATTAATTAGTTGTATTATGTTTTATTTGTTGTTATGGGTAATTTAATTTTTAAGTTAATTTTTGACTTGTGTAAAACTAACTTAATACATTAGTAGGTATATAGCCTCTGTGTTAGGTACATTCCGCTTGTGTTTGTAAGACAACATGAATTTCTTACATTTAGATTTGACTAACAATTAATATATCTGGTTTTTCGGATCTTGTCGCGTAGCTATTGTATGTCTTGACGCTTCGCTGATTGTGCTATTAGCTTCTTCAGAAGTTTTCTAAAGACTGATCTTGTCGTCTTTTGCTTCTAGTTATACAGGGTGTATTTGAAATAAAAGTAAAGACTATGAAAAATGGAAAGATATTATTTTATTAAACTTAAATCCGAAATATGTTCCGCAAATCCCTTCCCAGACGCGAGAAAAAAAATGACAAAGATATTTATAAGATATTTGTCGCGCCACTATCGAATATTTTCGAACGAATACATGTATGTAACGGAGGGCAGGTGCAGTGACAGGCGTTATTTAAAGTGTGCATTGTTGAACTCTTCATTGAAAACTATTTAAAAAAACTGACACATCAGCGTTATCTTAGGTTTTATAACATCGGCAGCTGTTCGTGCGATCTGTTACGTTAAATTGATCGGAGTCAACATTTTCAATTCAATAGGCGGCGCATATTACAATTTATAAGGGGGATTTTAATTCTGGCATTCGCGTCACAATTGGCTAAAATTTTTGGGTTTTTTATTCTACATAATTGTATCTTACCATTCTTAATATTTTTTACTTTTATTTTAAATACACCCTGTATATCCAATTCCCGTTCTGCATCGCCGATCCGTAACCGTTTCACTTCGTTGATCCGTAACCATTTCGTTTAGTTGATCCACAACTACTAACCAAAGCCATCTACGAATTGAATTGTCAATACGGGGAGAGCTACATCGGCCAAACGAGACGCAGCATCACGGGCGTTTCTTTTAAATTTTAAATTTCGGGCAAGTAGTTCGCGTCACCCCAAGTTGCCAAGTCTTTGTAGGTTTTATATTTAAAGCAATTATAATCAAACATCAAAAAAGGTTTTGATATGAAATATGAGCCAGTTTATGCGATATTTTCACTAAAAAAATTTTGTTGCTCTTATCATTAAGAAATCTATCAATAATTATGATTAACTATAAGAGGAAGTGACATGGCAACCGTGTACAATATTGAGGATACAATAAAAATGCAAATCATGATGACGTAGTGATTACAAATTACGTAGTAGAGTAAGGTGAAGTTATGAACAAAAGAAGCACAGGTTCCGGGTAAGTTCTCTTATTATCAATGGTTTCATTTTATTAATTGTTGTAGTAAATGGGTACCAAATAAATTTGGAGAATTTATTTGGTGTCACAAGTCAGTGTGGTGGTCTTAGTACAAATCGAAGTTGTCATTTTTCTCTAAATGTTCCGATTAATGAAGAAATTGATTTTAATCATCAAGCTGTCACCTATCTCTGTGGATTCATCCTAAAAATACTTAATTTACCCGATTGTGAGGTTTGTAAATCTTCTTTGTTTTCTGCTAACGTAGAACCGCATCATACATGTACAATGTTTAAGGAATTTGGTGGAGCGGGTGGTAGGATGGTTGTCTTGCTAAAGTCATTTAGCCATGTAAATTCTATTCAGAAGAGAATGTTGGTAACTTTGCGGAAGGCTAGGTATACTTGTGTCCATTCAGATCATCAAACTTTGGTTCAAGAATATCTGTTAAATATATCTATGAGTTTAATTATTAGGACATTTTATGATAATATTTGTCGGTCTTCTAATGACAGATCTGTTACTCGAAACGCAAGAAAAATTACACAGCTGATGCATTTGTAGAGGGTAAGAAGTTTAGGGTTTTCTAGTGCTTTGTGCATATGAAGAATTGTCCTTATTTTAACTAGTTGTTTATTAGAATTTCAGTTTATTTATTGTTATGAGTACATAGTTTATTTTGTTATTTTTTCAAGATTATATTGTTTTATTTACTAATGTAATTATTATTATATGCAAGAGAATTTTATATTTTTTATATACATGTTATTTATTGAATGTTAAATATTTATTTTTCTTATAGTTTAATTTTATTTTTTACCAGAATTTATTTTTATTTATACACGTAAATACGTGTCCGTAATTTCTATATTGATAGATATATTGCACTGATGAGATCAAACAAAATCGAAACACGTATTTAGAGTATATTTAGAACCAAAAAAAAGCACTGTACTAATTTAAAAGTGCCGCCATCGCCATTGTTTACAAATTTACTACTACCATATGACTATCAGGTGGCGCTCGTGTATGGGTCTAATTTTTAGCGTGGAATGTGTCACTCTTATATGATATGCTCCTTGCCACTATACAATGCCGAGTGAAGGAACAAGAGAGATACGCACGTTTTGGATATAGCCAAAAATCTGCAGTAGCGGAACACCTGCAGCAACTAGGAGACCACAGCATAACCTACAGCGACGTGAAGGTATTAGTCAGAACTAGCCACTACTATCCGAAGATAATACGCAAGTCTGTAGAAATAATGAAAAACAATAACAACAACTTTAATCGTGAAGACGGATACCAACTTAGCAATACCAACCGCGAGGTCGTCATACAAGAAACAGTGTAGTTCATCGAACAGGTACGGTTGTGGATCAATTAAGCGAAACGGTTACGGATCAATGAAGCGAAACGGTTGGGGATCGGCGATGCAGAACGGGAATGGGATATATAACTAGAAGCAAAAGACGACAAGATCAGTCGTTAGAAAACTTCTGAAGAAGCTGATAGCACAATCAGTGCAACAATATTGCTGATACCATATAAAATGTGTTTATGGCTTTGTGTGTATATGTAAGTATATCATTGTAAACGGCGCAGCGTATTTTGGGCTTGTCCTGTTGCTGTGCGCATATATTTAAATAAATAAATAAATAAACGTCAAGACAAAGAATAGCTACGCGATAAGACTTGAAAAACGTAATTACTATGATTACGGTCGTGAAAGCCTACACTCAACTATTGACTAACAATAAGTATAAGACTATTGGAATTATATTATAATATACATTTTTTAAACACTTAATTTGCGACAACAAACGTTGGTTTGTAAATAAAACTACGGTTGGTATAACATTAACTATGTATGATTTGTCACTTTGCTTATTATTTTGTCAGTTGATGTATGTATAATGGTTATTAGAACAACAATTGTTATTTTTGTTGGAATCAGAACTACGATTTTTTTTTTATATTATAGCATCGATCATTCCTTTACCAAAAAATAAATAGTAACCGTAAAGAATTAAAATGTTTGAAGCCAATCAGTATTCTGCCAGTCATACCTAAGATCTTAGAAAAAATATTATGTATTTATTTAGATTAGTGCATTTGTCATTTTGACCTTCTTGGACCAAAGCCTTCGACACTGTTTACGAGGATGGTTTAGTTCGGATGCTGTATGCAGCTAGGTTTTCTGCCAATTCTTTACAACTTATTGGCAGCTGTCTTAGTGATCGTAGACAGAGCGTTAAAGTGCGTAATGTTGTTTCTGAACCAATCTGTCTTAGCCAGGGTGTGTCGCAAAGGTCTATACTTACAATTAGTTCGTTGCTGTTCTCCTTATATACCCAGAATATACGCTAACTCTGATTTGACTTCGACACTTGATCTATCTAGACAGCTTAATTTAAACGTTAATCCCTCTAAATTACAAGTGATTTTGTTTGGTAACTGTAAGACTTGTGAGGTATTTCGAAGGGTGCTGGAAGTGAAGGTGAATGGCTCAATGTTTTGTATTGTGGTAAACTGAAAGGTTGTGGTTGATTATGGCAAATAAAGGTTATTATTATTAACTATTAATTCAGATGTCATTTCTATTTATGAAACGATAAACAATACAAATTAGCTTGACTATACAGAATTTAAATACATAAAATCCGTCCAACAATTAGTGCCGTTCTTACTATGTAATATCTCAAACTCCTGGTTCTTGTTGAACATATTTTTTGGTACATTTTTGAAACAGGCCTGAGTGTTGTTCTTTTTGCTATAGTTCTTGCTATTAAATCTGGCAGATTTTTATATTTTTTTAAAGAAATTCTATAGAAATAATCCAAGAAAGTGAAATCTGGATTTTTAGCTGGGCAAGGAACACATCTGTAATTACCAACCTATTTGTTCATCTCACTGTGGGCTAGTACGCTACTATAAGTCATGCAAAACAGTTAACGGTACATTTTCCAATGCATTCATAATTTGTTTTATTAAAGTTATTGCACCGTTATGCAAGTCTGTTGAAGCATTAATTAACGTTCTTGATATTTCACCGACTAACTGATTTTTACATTAATGTCGACCAATAATACCTTTATTTACTATATTTCGTCTTAGTTTTATTAAGAGAATCATTTTTTTATAACAAATAAAAAACCAAATTCCAAATTTTAGTTTTTTGGCAACTTTGCTACAAAGTGAGTGATGAGCAAATTTGAAATGCATCTTCCTATTTTGTTCAGATTTGAAAGCCTTCTTGTGTGCTACTTATTCTATTAAATTAAGTTTATTCGCTCTGGGACTGCTGGGATACTAATATAGTCATATCTAACCTAATTTCATTTAAATATTGCCTATTTAATTTAATCTGTACAGTTGGTGTTTTATTTCTGGGTGTATTATTGCTTGAGTTGGTTTTATATATGAATGGGATTATATGTTACAGACAGCTTTAACAGTTGTGCAATAGTCGAAAATGTGTGTTATTTCTCAATTAATAATGTAATCTGCTGAGTAGTGACATTTTTCAAACTGCTCATTTTCATACACGGATTCAAATATTTTGCATAATTAGGCGTTTTTAACAAGAGATACTAAGTTTCTATGTTTCTTCGGTATTATTTGCAGATATACTGGGTGAGTTTTTTATCCTGAGACAACGAAATATCTGCATCATACACTGCATCAAACCAAAAAAAAGATCTTAATAAGATTTGTTATAATATAGGGGCTCACTCGATCCTCCACCTAACTCCCACAGAGTGGGTGACAATTTTGAAATCTTAAATGCAGTTCGGATTCTACGTGACGAGATGTGACTTGATATTATGCTTTGACAATAAGTACTGTCTGCGTATTTTATATTTTTTATATTTTGTGTATATATATTTACATGTACAGGGTGTCCCATTTTGGACACTTTGCCAGGGTATCTCAGTTATTAATAACGATAGAGAGTTGCGGTTTTCGTGATAGTGGCCTACTTTTTTGCGAAACGAAAGATGCCGCCAACAGAATTTTGCTAACCCCCTTAGTTTTTGAGATATAGGGTGAAATTGAAAACTTTCAATTCACAAACATCTCTGGTATCTCAGTTGCTATGGAAGTTAGTGAAAAAGTAAAAATGGAATATTATCCAGTTTTTTACGAAGAATCGAGTGGCGTAGTTAGTTTTATTCTAAGTGTAGTAATTTTCAAGTTATGGACCGTACTTATGATTATTTAAATGGAACACCCTGTATATTATTTTTTATTTCGATTAAGCATAATTTGGGGATGTCAAAAATATATAGCTGTGTATATTTATTTACACAAACAAATTAAGAATTTGATATTTTTAAAAATTCAACACACGTGCGTTTGTGAACAGTAGGCCATTGCCGAGTTACTAAGCAAACAAGCGAATGTTCAAACGTTGCGAATTACTCTTGGTACGTTAGTGTTTTTATCGTAGTACTCTTTGTTTGTTTATCCACAATGGCAATTTATGAAAACTATGAAAAATACGATATGCTTAAATGTTTTATACAATGCGACGAACTGAGATACCCTGACAAAGTGTCCAAAATGGGACACCCTGTACATATATTTAATGTTTTTCTTATTTTGTCGCTTCCACATAATTTGTACTGTAATCGAACAGAAAATATACATAGACATACATATACGCCTTCAAGTATGTATGTAGTTTTTGTTTGAAAATTTGTTTTTCGATTCGTAACAGATTGCGCTGTAAAAAACAATTGCTGGAGAAAATATTGAAATCGCGGTATTAGCCGCAATAGTCAATACTTCGCATATTAGTACTCGAGAAATAGCTCGCGGATCAGAAATTTCTCAGTCCACTATCTGCCAAATATTGAAGCGTAAGAAATATGTAAAAAATATCACCCATTTAGAGTTTCCATGCATTACGAGCTTCATGGCGATGATTTTCAAAATCGAGTGAGATTTCGTCAATGGGCGCTTTAACAGATACAAGATAATCCTGTTTTTTAGCTCGGGTATTATTTTATGACGGGGTATTTATTCAATAATAGCACGAGAAGTATTAGATCGAGCCTACAATCGTTGATGGAACGGAAGAGGTGGTTCAGTGTTTTGGCCTGCACGTTTGCCAGATCTTAGTTCCCCCGACTTCTTTTTGTAGGGCTACTTAAAGTCTGAAGTTTATACAGAAGTGCCAACCACGAACAAAAACATGATTGAGCGAATCCCCAGCGCTTGTTCAAGGATTATACCGAAAACACTTCTCTCATCGTTCCAATGGCGAATAAATAAATGTATTGACGTGGAAGGGCACATCTTCGAACATATTTTCCGAAATGCATATGATAAAGTAAAGTTCTTCAATGCGGAATGGATTTTTGAAATGTTATATTAATGGTAAAATAGTCATTTACAACCACGTCTTTTGGGATAACAGCGGAATATGTTACGAATCCAAAAAAACATTTTCAAACAAAAACTGCATACTTGATGGCGTAGAATCCGAATCTGCAATACAAAATGGGGGTTCCCTTTTAAGATTTCAAAATTGTCCCTCCTTTCACTCTGCGGGGGTGAGGTTAGAGATCGGGTTCGGCACCATTCTGTGAGTCTCCTACATTGCAACAAATCTTATTAAGATCTTTTTTTGATTTGATGGAGTGTTTTAGAGATAATATTCCGTTGTCTCAAGATAAAAGACTCACCCAGTATTACAGCATGTTTGGTGTTATACTGTACAAACAGAAATAAATTCATCTTGAAAATATTATTGGGTTTGAAGTTGCTGACTACCATTGTATGTACTTTCTAATTATTTTCAATATATTTATATTATTCTGATAAGTTTCAGATACAGCTTCGAGAAAAAGGTTAGTATTGAAGGAATAGGTCATAGATTACCTAGCGGGTTGACATTTGGGTATATGTGTCCAGGTTCCATTGTTGCAAGTAACAGGAAACGAACTAGCGAGGAATTCATATTGTGCATCGCATTCCACATTCAATGCCTCGCCGTGTGGTACTACTGTTGAAGAAATTGCAGTGTTGTTTTGAGATACCAGAGTAATTTTACCTTGGGACACTTGTGGTACTACGCACGGGGCTGTAAATTAAAGTACGATTTGGTTTGTCATACTGCTTAAGAATTATTTCAGCACGAACGATGATACATTTGGCAAATGCTCTAAGAAGCTCATGATCTAAGATACACACCTAAACATTTGGGAAGTGCGTAACGCCATTTTCCATCAATTTGACAAACCGTCGAAGTATTTCCTTCTAGAGTCATTCCTTCGTGGCAGCGAAAGATAATGGAAGCTCCTAGTCCCGTTCCGCCTTCAATATTTTCTAACCAGCCGTTCCACAGTCTACCTGGATGCCCGCAATTTATTTCTACTCATGCGCAAATAAAAATAGAGAACACATTCAGCCAAGAAGCACGACTAAGACATCGACATCTAATTACGTTAACAATAAGTAGCATCTATCATCAGTTACGATTAAAATCTGAGTGTACTCGTACAAAGTAATTTAAACAATCGCGTTTTGATTAATGCCTACTACATCAACCGTATTTTCCAAGATTAATTATTTTGAAAATTTTGTAGGTGCCATTTTTTAATGTGGCAAGTTTGGAAACTGTAACTAACATAGAGTGTATAATTTATTAGCAGACTATAGTCCGAAGTTTGTAACATGCAATACAGATATTGAGAATAAAGAGAAGTTTCGTTGAGATGCATCATTACAAGATACTCCTAAAATAGTTTTTTATTTTGAATTGGTCTAAATGAAAAGCGAAAGTGTACGTAAGACTGTTTAGGGGTTTCTACCTAATCTATTCTTACCAAAGCTGAAGATAAATCAGCTTATGTCTGTTTATTTCTAATTAGTTGTTTTGCTTACTACTTACATGTTACAAACTATGAACATAAAATCTATTTTTCTTCTCCAAAATATATCATTGAAAGTCACAGAACATTTTAAATTGCGTTGATTACGTATACTTTAGTAGTTCATTCTGCTAATTCGCTGAAGATAATAGTAATCTACTTATGTGTATAGTTAAGAAGTAATGGCGATGACCAATTATTTTTATGATTATCAACAATACTCTGCAAAATATAAAACAGTTTCGGGCTGTGAAACAAATTCAGTAATTGCAGCAGATAGTTAATCGATGATGTAAATATGTTATAATGCATTGATCTACTTTACAGATTGCTACATTCTGAAGAGTATATGCACTGTAGTAATATGGCTTGTGTTTATTATGATATGATTGGGTATCATATGTATAGAATTTTTATGACTTGTACTGTATTAATTTGAAAATAATCTGAAATTTCCCATCTATGTACATCTAAGGTATCAGTAAATTTAATATCACCCGCAAACAAGTTTTTATCATAAAATAAAAAATATATGTAGTTTATGAGGAATGCTTTCGTTTTCCTTTAAAAACTAGTTATTACACATGTTTTTTATATGCACTCGTACATAATGCCGCCCTCGTTGCAATTTGTTGTTTTCACGTTAAATAATAATAAATGATAGTGAATGTGTTTCATACGTAAGAAAGACAACAAAAAATAATTGATTCATAGTCTCTATTGGCAAAATTCACAATCTGTTTCCAGGACGTTTTAATACGACATGAGAAGTCTTTACCACCCCATCTTCTTTCATAGGACATACTACAAATGTTTGCTCTATTAGCCAGTTGCGACTTGATATAAATAATGCTTAAATGACTTCACGGCAGATTTCCATAATCCTTCAAAGTGAGCAGCTCGTGGCGATGTAATTTATACTTTTATTGGCCAAGAAGTTTCCGATGTTGGTTTCTTCTTTTGATTAGGTCAGTCTTGGATTTAAAATTCCTAAATGGCTACAAGATTTGAGTTTGCTGTTTGACTTGAGTGCTTGTATTTCATTGAATTCTGTACGATCCTTACTAAAGCGATTAAAGCAGAATTTAATTTTGTTGTGGTTGTTCGGAATTCCGAATATACATTTTTAAGTCGAGAAACTCCATGACACTATAAATTGTAAGAAATTAGTTGATTAGGAAGTAAACCTCTGGAAATAAGCCGTGTATTAATATGATGCCAGTCCGACGGCATCGTGATGGTTTGAACCATTGCTTTATGGGCCACAAACCTTTTCCGCTGTCGAGTGGTCGCATTGAGTAATCAGGCAACGTATTCTGCAGAAAATTTAAATAACCTAAATACAGGTTTTAATCTTTGGGGAAGTACATATGGCACAAATAAATGATCGCCCAATATTCCGATCCATATATTTATTGATATCATATGTTGGGATGAATTCTGGTGGATATCGTGTGGGTTTTCATCAGCCCAGTGATGAATATTGTGCGCATTCAACACACCATCTTTTGTGAAGCAGCATTCGTCAGTAAACAGGATCACGGAGCGAAGGATTAGAAGACGAATTCTTTGCAAAACCATTCACAAAAGGCAAGCCGTTGAAAAAAATCATTTGCTGATACACGTTGCACTTTCTGTATGTGATACGGGTGCAGTAAATTACTCCGTAAAATTTTGTGCACAGTACCATGGGAAATATTTAATTGTCTTGCGGCAGTTCTCGTACTTATCCCCGGATTCATTTCGACGCGGTGGAGAAGGTTGTCTTCCGTTCGTTGCATTCGACGTGATTTTTGCGGTCCACGACCTTCATAGCGCGGCATCACTGCACCCGTTTCCCGACTCGTTGTAGAACTCGTAATATGGTATTAGCGCAAAGATGCCTACGATAAGGAAATCGTTCGTGGTACAGACGTTCCGCTGCTTCAAGATTTTGTCCTGTTTCTTCGTAGATTAAAATCATGTCCAGGTACTCGGTATTCGTATAACTCGCCATAATGTACACATACGCCAACGAATGCCTGTGAATGACTGAACCTTCTGCCTGTGTCCATCTGTTTATACGTTGCGGTCGAACGACAGGGCCGCACCACGATTGAAAAATATTACTTTCTCGTTACTGCGTTGAAATAAAGTCGTCATATTTTGGAACTTATGTTTCCATGCCGTTAGCTTTAACTTCCTTTATTTGCATACACTATTCAGTAGATACCATGTATACATGCACTATATGCCTTTTTACTAGAGTTACAAAACGGTGTTCCGATATAATCGCATTTTGCTTTTCAAATACTCGTGCTTTCATTTTTGAGTTGCTGCTTTTTAAGGTGCTGATATGAGGATCAAAAACCAATGTTGCGGTCAATGTTAGGACCGATTTGCGAAACTTAAACTGAGAGTGACATAACTTGTCATGGAAAATGGACAAGTAAACATTTATAACCCACAGTATTCTACATATATATTATACATATAGTATGTATGCAAGAGTTTCAACAGGTTATATACAATCTGCAGTATATTTTGGCCTAACAAAAATGCTAGAAGTTTGAATTACTATACCGATTCCCTAAAAATTAATATACGGCGACCGTATTACACACACTAGCGGATGCATATTTACATACACGTGTATAAGTGGGGATAGATTCGTTGTCGCCTCTCGCTCAGTTTAGTCACAGTATAGTATCAATCTCACATGCATACGACATACATGTTTATGTGCGTGTATTTCAAGCTTAATATCTACTTTTATTTGCGGCAATCTGTATACGAGTAATTAATATGGATACAAGTACGGACAGGTTAACTATGTATGTATATACATAGGGCTGATGCGGAGACAAGCAAGTGGATTCCAATATTCGATTAATTTTTCAATTTTATTAGGACAAAAAACATAACTGCGGAAATAGGCGATGAATAAAACAACCAAAATTATTTTCTCTGTCACTAGAAAATGTAATATTTCTTGTTCGGTCGTAAAGCACTATAGTCCGCTTTTTAATTTGGAAGGGTAATTTAAAATTCCACTCCCAAAGGTAGAGTCGTGATTGGCTGTTCGTAGACCGTGATTACGGGAAAACATAAACCTCATAGATCGCCATATTTTTACAGCTGATTTAATTAAACGTATTGGTTTTGTGTTATAGGTTATATAGTTATTCTAAGTAATTTCAAATATTTCTCAACACTTTTAAAGAAATAATCTATATATGTATGTAATTGCTACATTTGACTAATTTCCTTTGTCATTAATATAATTATATGCGAGTTAATAAATCCATGGTTGATTAATGTTCAAATATTATTTAAATTTCCCTCCAAAAAACGAACAGCAAAAATTTTCTGTTGTAATTGGGACTTTTCAGTTTACTCCTCCGAATTAGAAAATAAAGTATAGATATCTACTAACTTTAGATAGATAAATTCAACAAGGAAAAATATTCACGTTAAACTAAAAATGTATTACGTTTAACCAAATATTATACTAGTATATATATGGTCAAAGACGTGTAGTTCCGGTAGCGTAATCTAGAGCGGCGCTGGTGTGCCGTAACCGCGGTGACAGATAAACAGCGGTAGGGCAAGGGAGGTACGCATTTAAGCAGTCGACCAGAAAAAGGCATATAATCAATCAGTATTACTAGGGCGCCATCTATTTTACTCCAATGGAACTATTCTTTATTATACAATTATAAATATTTGTATCGTGCAGATACGTCAATTTGCTCGTTTTTCGTTATACGATATATTATTGTTTTCATTGAAAAAACGGCGTTGCAAAGGAAAAACCTTACTTTTTCTGTAACAACGAAAAAAATTATGTAATATTTGATATACCTACCTCATTTATTTAAAAGTGTAAGAAACAATTTGCTATAAAGAACGATATTGTAATAGATGGTGAGCCGGTCTCGCTTGGAATGATAACATACATACAGTTTATACACTTGATAACCATAATGATGCTTTGAAAAAAATGCGTGTTAAATTAGCCACTCGGGTAAGTCATTTTCAGATGCTATTAAGTTAGCAATATCCACAGGACGAGTGACCTGTGCTACCCCTAAAGCAACAGCTCTCTTTTTATTAAAAATAAATAACATTTTCGATACTTTGAATAGTAAAACGATAAATGGCAGCAATGACTGTAAATACGCGTTGTCCGATAGACATCCCGTAGTAGCGGAAACTACGTGACCAATTTCCAACAATTATTCTCCAATTACATTTTAATATTGATTCTGCAAACTGCGAAGCAGATAAAGTTTGCCATAGCGAAAAAAATTATTATCGGAGGCTAATGTATTACCGGAAATTGTTGAGGTAGTAGAGCTAACCGACATTGAGGAAAAATCCTTCGAAATAAATCAGAATAATAACAATACCAAATGTTCTCTTTTTGAAACGACTCCTACAATTGCGACTTGTGCGGTACTGTATGTTTGTGGTTATGTTTTAAGTAGAATCATAAAAAAACATATCTTGTACGAATTGTCAAGAAGCCCACGAAAATAGTAATAGATTTTTTAAAAACAAATATGAGGTGCTTGTGTTTTTCAAAGGTTATGGAATTTGTGTTAGTGAATTGAAGTATTTAACAAAAACCGCAAGAGAATGTTGTGAATTTCATTAACACAATCTTAGTATCTTTCGATAACAATCTCTTTTCTAGTTTATATCGTGACAATATTCTTTCCCTGTTAACTGCAGATGCATTAGAAATAGTTTGAAAAAAACACCCAGTTTTACATATTAAAAACTGTAAAATTCATTTCGAATATGGCATTAATTGCTTATTAAAATTAAAAATATTCTACCAGTGCAAATGGCTCAGCTAATATTTTACAAAACAAATAATAAATTTACTTTTTGTGTATTGGACTGATACGTCTTCTGAAACAAAAACAATAGTTTCGTAGTGATTACATTTCCTAGATTACCTATGTGTAAGCAGTGAAAAAAATTGTTTGAAATTTGTTTTATACATTTACCGCTTTTCTTGTGAAATAACAATTCAGGGATTAATGCATCACTTCTTGATCACTTCTGTCGTCAATACGCGTGCAGTTAGTAATTTTCATCCGTCTCTGTCTCTCATTGAGCTATCTCAATCCTTTGCGACATCGTACAACAGGCTATGTATTCCATTGACATTCAATATTTGTTTGGTCGTACACTTTCCAAATATAATACTAGCGGCGCCATCTATTTTACGCCACTGGAACTATTCTTTACACGTATATATATTTACATTGTATTTGGTTTAACTTATAAGTACATATACGACCGTGAATTAACTATAAATCGGCCTTTTCCAAATTTGTAGGGTGCTGTTTGTCCAAAGTATATGAGTAGTATTTTTATGATGAATATGTATCGAATGGCGTTATGGTTTTTATTTTCCTTGTTCACTATATTGAAGTCTTTCGAGTTTTGTCGTATAGTAAGCTAATACGTAATATTTTGCTTGTCGTGCTGTTACCTATGTGAGGCTGTAAGGATTATGCCATCAACTCAGTGCTTAGTGAGAGTATGTACCTATGTAAAAATGCGAGTAAGTGTGTAATATATTGCATAGTTAACATATGTATCAGTCGACAGTACATAAACAGATTACTTCCCCCCATTACAAAAAATAATTTGTATGTACATATGTAAAAACTGTTTTATTTTTTGCAGTGCATTGCATCAGTTT
>ML219591.1:0-34552 GCA_004785975.1 Popillia japonica | reverse complement strand
TTTAGAAAACTTCTGAAGAAGCTGATAGCACAATCAGCGAAACGTCAAGACAGTGAATAGTTACCTACGCGACAAGACCCGAAAAAACATACCTACTAACTTTTTTCAAAGGTACCAAATTTCAGAAATCATAATTTTCAATTAACAAAGTTATTCGACCGTTTCGGGACTTTTTACTAACGCTGTATATAATTCCTTTATGGACATGGGTTTTACGAATTCTATAGTTCTTGCCTAGACGCTATGTAGTTTCTAGGTATCATTATCGAGTGTAATAATCAGCGCTTCATGTCTGTATCTTTATATGGCGAAGGGTATCTGACAGACGACTGACAAATTACTCGGATGAGGTTAAGAAGGCATTTGGAAGTTAGTAATGCTGATTAGAATTTATGTTGATAATATAAACGGAGTACTATGTAGGTGCAGAGTAGATATGAAACTACATTCTCTTCATAAAAAATTTAAAATAAGATTTAAAAAAAGTAACATGTGACAATTATAGGTTAATGAAGCATACAATTCATTCTTTATTTGCGAAAGATTTCGTAATTATTGATAGATGAATTGCGTTATTCTTTAAATTCAGTTGTTATTTGTCACACTAAAAACTGTGTTTAGCATCTTTTACATTTAATCAATTCATTGAAAAAGAAGGAAATGGACTAACACTGATCAAAGCTGTATGTACAGCGCCACATAGGCACCGTGAGTTTTTTTTTATGTCTGAACATCTAACGTTAAATGCCTTACGTTCAGTTTAAAATGGACAAGTCAATGTCAAAATAGTTCAATTAAACACAATAAAAGATTACTACGTTTACTTTCGTTAAAAATCGAACAGAAAAATATTACTGTGGTTGTGAATAGCATTAGTCATCGTTTTTGAACTGACCGCACTCAAACGACACATCTAATAACTCAGGGTCCGCATTTAACTTTCCCCATTTTAGGTTAGCAATTCTGTTCACATTGTTTCAAGATTGGTTTGCGGGCACAGACATTCAGTGTAGCCTGGCGTTGGATTCAGTTAGCCAAGGATCACTGGCCAGCGCAGCAACGCATTTTGTACGTAGAACTGTATTTAATAAATAGATCAATTGTTGTTGTCGAGCGCGAATTTCGTAGAATATATGGCGATAACCGACAACGTGGAGTTGTTCCGTCACGAAACATTATCACTCACTGGGTGCAGCAATGGCGTGAAACCGGTCCAGTTCAGAATAAATCTCGTGTTCGTCAAAAAACAGTGCTTACACCAGAAAATGTTGAACGTGTGAGAAAGGCCTTGATGAGGAATCCACGTCGTTCAGTGACACGGCTTCCTGAGTTCTGAATTTGTCGGAGAGAAGTGTGCGAAGGATTTTGCATGTTGATTTGCGCTTCCGTCCCTACAAACTTCAACATGAATTAACAGCAAGACACAAACTTATGCGCATACAGTATTGTCAACAAATACTGTAGTTGTTTGTCGAAGACCACGACTTTGATAAGTGTCTCATAATGAGTGACGAAGCGAATTTCAGTCTAAACGGCTGTGTAAATAAATAGAACTCCAGATATTGGGCCGCGAAAACCTCCAAGAAATCCAACAGCCTCTACACTCTCCTAAGGTTGTCGTATGGTGCGCCATTGCAGTGCAAGCCATTATTGGACCCTACTTTTTCGAAGATGACAATGGTCGTGCATTGACCATAAACTCCGAACGCAGATGATAACAACCTTTTTCTTACCTGAATTGGCTCGTCCTAACTGGACCGAACACTTATGGCTTCAACAGGACGAAGTCACGGCACATACGGCTCAACTTTCAATGAATGCACAACGTTCGGTTTTTCCCGGGCGAATTATCTCCAGATTCGTAAATATTTAGTGGCCCTCCAACTCCCCCGATCTTACTGCCCCCGATTTCTTTTTATGGGCGCACCTGGAGGCTAGTGCCTATGGTCGTATCCTTCGTGATATCAACAGTCTTAAAAATGCAATTAGAGATGTAATTGCTATTGCTACGCCAGACATGTTGCAGCCAGTACTGAGCGATGTGCAAGAAAGACTGCAGCAGTGCGTTGACGCTAATGGAGGACATCTCAAAGACATTATTTTCAAAAAATAAGCTCTCTACAATAAATCAAAACTATGAAATATACATACATTCTTTCTGCAGTTTTGTAATTTAATTGCACAATAAAGCAGTTATAGAAGTTTGAAAATGGGAAACGTTAATTGCCGGACCCTGTATATTTAAGTTATAATACACGTTATAATTTATTTCAGTGCAGTAGATGTGAAATTATATTGTTACAATTTTGTAATTATTGAGTAAACTTAATATCTGGTCTAATCATCAGATTGATTACAGAAGTATAAAGTTCAGAAAAAGAACTAACTTAATGTACTTCACTGCTGTGGTGCTGATCTTAAAATTATGTACAACAAAAGTCAAACGAAAGTATTGGGTAAATGAAAACATATCGGAGTAATTGTTCGAAGTGACCACATTCACGTTCTAAACAATAAGCTAAACGATAATAATAAGTCTGCGCAGTATTTCTTAATAAATTGGGATTCAAGGCATTACACGCAGTGCGTATGCGATCCCTTAGTTTCCGAATACCTTCTATCTGCACCTTATTATACATTTTAAACTTAAGAAAAAAGTCATTTGGCGGCAAGTCAGGCAATAGGGATTATTAAGAATTTGCTAAAATCACTTACGAACGCAAGTAGGTAATTCTTTCGGTGACCACATTCCATCGGCTTGACAAAATCTTTCTGCCTTTCCGACCAATTCGAAACCTTCAGCACAGTGGTAATTAATACGGCATCCATATGTATAACATTCTCCAGCATGCCATCCATGAGATATATCTTGCGGTGCACCACAGGATCGCGCTTTAAAAGATATAATACAGACATTTATGATATGTACATACATAGATACTGTCAATCGAACTGTGCTTAAGTTAACATTTTTAGATGATTAGTCATACCTCGCTAATGTTTTTAATAAGTAGTCGTTTATATGAGACTATTTTAAATAACTCAGTGATGTATGTAGTCAAGTAAAGATGATTGAAGAAGGTGCTAAAAGTTGATACAAAATGTTAGAAAATATATTATTTAAATCGATAAAACGTCTAACATGTTATATGCGTACGGTTATACTAATAATAAGAGTGTTAAAAAAAAAATAATATCGAAATCCAAAATAAATTACATAAAAAACAAAAAAATATAATAATAATGTCTTTGTACCGAACACAGAAAATTCCAATTACAGGACAAAAAAAAACAAAAGCCCAGTGTTAAATTAAGGCAAACTTTCGTAACAGCCGAGACTTGCAAATTGCACGAGGTAGATGAGTATCTGCTGTGAGATTTCTGTGAAAAGTTACTGTGAAATTAGATCCAACACGCCAAGCTTCGCTGATGAGTCGAGGTTAAAGACAAAGTCACGTGATCCGATGCCAGTGTTTGATCTAGTTTCATTGTACTCACGTTAGCAAGCTGATTTCAACAATATATAGACCATGAGCGCCTATTGTAGGCATTTTTTGTGAACAAATCAAAGTTAAATCTAAAGAGGAAGGTAAAAATGAAGAAAATTCAGGAGCTAATGAGGTCAGGTTCCAAGTCAGTGCCAAAAACAATACGAAGAGATGCTACATATATCTGCGGAAGTCCGAATCACTTTCTAGCTCGAAAGGACAAGAACAAAGAGCTAGAGGTACGTTTAGGGAAAATGACAGAGGTTGAGGAAATAACCAAAGTTATAGAGTAAGAGGCAAAGGAATAAGTTCAAAGGAAACAGCAAACACGCCAAAAGAACAGCCAGCTCTGTGTATAGCGAACATACATATGTAATGAAACCCAAGGTGAGGTTACATTTGTAATAGATTCGGGAGCAAGTAATTATTTCATGAAAAGAGATTTAGAAAAGTGCATGGAACATATCAAGATATTGCCAAAGCCTGTATCCGTGTACATTGCGAATGGGGAGAGAACACAATTTAATATCAGCATCAAAAACGACATCAAAAAGAGCATATAAAATAATAGTTGAATAGGTAAAGACGATAACCAAGGGCCACAATTTTGAACTAAAATGTGAAAATAAAAATAGGTTATATAAGTATATTGAACTTAGATAATATAATTGAACAACCTTGTATATTAAAAAAATTGGAGCGAAGCATTAAAGTGTTTCGCATGAACTGAACAGAACTCTAACTGCTGCACTTAAAAGAAGTCAAACAAAAAGTTTGGCATGGGAGAAATGATTTGAGTCAGTTGAGAGTAAATGGTTGTAGAGCATGGTACACGATATTACCAAACGGAAATAAATTAGAATCCAAAGCAAAAAGGTCAATTTTTGTAGAATGCTGTGGTGAGGTGGTTATAGATTATACGTAGAAGAAGAAAATGAAATTTTTAAAACCGGAGATGTACCTACGTTTTGGCGGAATGAATACGGGATTTAAAGAGAACATACAGAAGGAACAAAAGTTTACGTCTGATGACGATAGTAATAACGACGAAAGAGAAGTTTCAGAAAGTAGCAAGAAGAATAAAACAGAAAATCAAAAATAAAAAAAATAGACTGCAATTTGCCAATGACAGTAATAACCAGATACGGGAGAAGTGTAGTCAGACCGAAAAATCTAAACGACTACGAGATCTATAAAACCCATTGTTTGCTATCAACCACGAATCAAGAGTCGAAATGTTTTGAAAAGATTTGGAAATCAGTCGAATGGTGTCAAGCTATTGAAAATTAATTGACGTCCCACGCAAGATTACACATCAGGATTCCCGCAATGGTACCTGAATGTCACACCGCGATTGATACTCGATGGGTCTTCAAAATAAATGATGATGGAATAAAGAAAGCACGTCTAGTTGCTAAAGGTTTCCAAATACCTGAGAATGAAGAGGAATATAGTTATGGATCGGTTTGTAGAATGCCTACAGCTAGAATTTTA
The DNA here is from genome assembly GCA_004785975.1 of Popillia japonica. Lineage (NCBI taxonomy): Eukaryota > Metazoa > Arthropoda > Insecta > Coleoptera > Scarabaeidae > Popillia > Popillia japonica. The sequence goes on along the minus strand of ML219591.1, from coordinate 29,570 downwards.
AATTAAATTAATATGGATACCAATTGCATTTAAAATTAAAACGTGCACTATAGGGTTTACGTGATGCGCCAAGGTGTCGAAATAATTAATTTAATGACGTAATGGATAAGTTACAGTTCAAAAGGTGGAAATTCGCTTATTGCTTATACACCAAAGATGAAGCTTACATGGTTCAATTGATGGATGGCGCATTAATAACTGGATCCGAGGAAGAAGTAAATAGGGATCTGGAAGAATTATACCAGGAGTTTAGAGTAAAGAATTTTTCAAACGTTTCAACATTTCTTGGAATAGAACCAAATAAAATAGAAAATGGACTTAAAATTACCCAGAATAAAATGATATCGTGTTTTATAAAGGAATTTGGAATGAAATAGTACCGTTCAATAGCTATACCAATGGAAATAAACTTTCAAATAGATGGTGATGAAGAAACTTTAGCGAAGTTTGAAAGTAGAGTAATTGGTTTATAGTTTCGAATATCGCAGTGCTCGCTATTCTTATAAACCGGCATAATTCTTATTTATTACAGTTTATAAAAGCTCTAAGACTGGATGGTGAGTGCAACAACAGAAGGTCACAGTAACTCGACGTGAAAACCACGCTAGACGCGGAAACCTTCTGACAAGGAAATACTGTTCTGTAGTGGTATACATACACCGGTCGTTTGAGTCGTAGGATATTTAAAGCGCGGAGGACGTGAAGGGAGCTACCAATATTATAGAGCACACCGCTCATTCAGATAACGACGAATGCTGTTTGCATATCATGTGTGTATGCGTTTAGCTAGCAGTCTAGCGAAGGTTTGAGAAGATGTATTATGCGTCGTGTTGTGGTTGAAGACATTTGACAAACTATGATAATAAGCTATGTAAAATCGTTTAGTAGCAGATTAACATAAGCTAACCTATTTTTTAAAACATCAAATTAACTTCGCCAAAGTAAAATGAAATAAAACTACCTACCCTTTAAACATAAACTTCGTGCTGAATTTTTTATCGAAAAACTTAAATAAAACTTCTAAAATTAAATAACAGAGCGTACTTTTAAAAATATGAATTAAACTAATTCTGAAAATATCTAAACCAAATAAATTAATAAGTTATAATTTATTAAATTAAGTGTTCGAATGCTTTCCCTTCTTGCGTTAAACAGTAACCCATTCTATAGTAACATTCGCTTCGAACGATAAGATATCGGGAGTAATATTTCGGCAAGCTTCAATAATTTTTTGTCGTAATTCTGGCAAAGTTGTTGCTCGGTTATGACTATAAATTTGATTTTTAATGTAACCCCAAAGGAAAAAATCAAGAGGAGCCAGATCTGGGGATCTTGCAGGCCATCGAATGGTGCCCACTTTCGAAATTAATTTATTTGGGAATACATTTTGTAGATATTCACGAACATCCCTATGATCATGTGCAGGACACCCGTCTTGTTAGAACCAGACATTATTGATATTGTCTGAGACTTCTTCAAGACATCGTATAACCTGTTCTTGTAGCAGATTCAAATAACGTTTTCTAATCAAAATGCCGTTAATAAAAAATGGTCCTTTAATGTAATTATTGTAAATACTCACCCAGACTTTAATTTTTGTGGATATTGCGTTCGAGTCTGAAGTACTTTGTGCTCATTGTTTCGGGACCAATATTGACAAATACTTGGATTTTGTCTGCCATGAATAGTAAAGGAGGACTTGTCCGTAAAACATATATTTTCAATAAAATTATTTATCTCAATATTTTTATCCATTATAGTTTGACAGAACTCCTTTCTACGAAAATAATCATTCTCAAAAATCTCTGGTGGTTTTGATATTTATATGACCGATATTTGTTTTTTATTCTTATTTTCTTCCACAGAAGCACAAATTGCTACCTCTGTATCTTCATCGCGTGGCGGGTTATTACGTCTGCATCGATAGCAGTTAACAACACAACCGTAGGTTCTAAATTTGTTACAAACGCGGGATATAGTTCATATCGATTGCACAGGAAAGGACAAAGGATATAAGTTCCTTATCTCTTCATACGTGTTCTCTTGAAAATTCCAACTTATAATTTCAATGTTCTCATTTACCTACTAAAAATAAATCTATTATGAACATAGCGGTCTGTCCTTGTGATACACACTTCGATATGATTGCTGTCGACTACTGATGCTACTGATTGCTAACTAACTCTTCCCAGCTTTATTTATACTATCTCACAAAACGACCGGTATACGACTGTGGAGTGAAACGGATCAGTTAGCACTAGTCGTTGAAGCAGAAAGGACCGGCCACCAAATACTGGGTGGGTAACAATCGTCGCGATTGAGATTTTGGAAACGTCTTGTAATCGCAATCGCGAACCTTGCCTTTCAAGGAAAATAGTGTAGCGGCCTTCTTACAATAAATGTCTGATCAAAACAAATTTTCTAGCCCGAGCCGAGGAAATGTTCAGCCAAGGCTGAGTGCGCTGAAGACCGCGTTTTAACGTACCGTTGATCCTCTTTGATCTTATTAGTTTGAATTGACCGGTTTCACCTATGTGTGCCAAATCTCAACGACTAGGAGAGAGCATGGCATCCGCATGCTCAGTAAGGCCGTGAACATAGGGAAAAACGGTGATGATTTGACGATTGCGAGTTTTCGATTTTTCTAGGGATTCGTGGATGATAGTACCTAATTATGGCCCTTTGTATGTTACTAGAGCTATATTCACGTACAACAAGATCAGTTTTTGCGTATTTTAATTCCTTGTTGATACTATCAGAAATTGAAATTGCTCGATGGACAAGAGAGCTGATAACTGATTGTTTTGGTGCTGATGATGTGAGTTGGCGTGAAGGTAGCCATCCTTATGTGCACGTTTCCTATACACAAAGTGTCCTGTAACTGTTTGGTAGACGAGTAGCCAATATATCAAGAAAGCCTAGGGAACCGTTTCTTTCAATCTCCATCGTGAATTTGGGGTCGTAGTGTTGATTGTTAAGAAAGTCCAACAAGGTTGGTAGGGTGTGTTTGCTGTGAGGCCAAATGATGAACGTATCGTTGACATACGTTATCCATATCTTCGTTTTCAGAACAGCGTTTATTAAAGCTGTAGTTTCAAAAGCTTCCTTAAAAATATTGGCTACCGCCGCGCCGGAGCTCCAAAGGTTTGGTAATAGTATTTTCGGTGAAAGGTAAATTATGTTGAAGAGAGGCATTTTTCGACTAACTGGAGATTGATTATTTTGAATTAATAATTTATGGATTAAAGCCACGGAATCAGTAGTAGATACCTTCGTGAAGAGTGAGGTGACATTGAAACTAACAAGAAGATCCTCAAGTTCGATAGAAATTTCAGAAATGAATTTGATGAAGTAAAAGTAATTTAGGATGTGAAATGAAGATTTCCTGTGTATTTCTTACGGGTACTAGCGAGATATTTGACTCACAAGGGAACACACTGAATGAAACTTGGTGGGTTTGTAGATTGATGTAGTGTAAGAACAACACTAACTTTCATAGATGCTAAATCGCCTGTTTTTGGGGGTGGGGCGACTATTTGCTTTAATATCTCTAAAACTATAACACCTATCAAAAAAAAATTAAGACATGTATATAACTGTTTTATGAGTACTAGAGGATACTAACAATAGTTTGTCTGTCATAGTTCTTGTTTTCCAGAAACAACCCTCTCCCCTGGTGGACGAGTAAGCATCTATGAAAGTTACAGTGGAAAAAAATTATTGACAACTACCATCGGAATGGACTGCTGTGTTGAATTTTTGGACCATACAACCGGAACGGTTCGCGCTGTTGTGTCGCTGGTGGAAGGTTAAAGGATTTCATTGGTCACGAAGTAAGGGGCAATATAATTTATCCACTATCACAGTAGCGTTTCCTTTATCAGCAGGAACAATAACTATGTGTTTGTTGGGGCGAAGTGCACTTAGGGCTATAGTTTTTACTTTGGAAAAGTTCTGTTGAGTAGGCTTAGCGACAGAAAGAAATACTTTTGGGTGCAACAAATAAATTTAACCACTCGGATAAAACTAATGTTTTTGGATCGGAAAGGAGTTGTGATAGGTTTTTGCTTATTTTTGATAGAGGAAGGTTCTTGGTTGTTTTATTTGAGACTATGATTTTTCTTGATATAAGGCTGGCATCTGAGGCTCTTTAAGATTGGGTAAACGAAATGTGATCTAATAGGCACAAATCATCTGGAGACAATATGTGGTAGAGTTCTAGATGAATAGAGGTGAACAATCCCGAACCAGGAAATTAGAAGTCCATCATGTTCAGTTCTCATGTTCCTAGCTGCTATAGTAGGTGATTGATTTACTTGGGAAAATTGGTTTACAGAACCTTCCACAATGTCAACTAAATTTTCAATAATATGACTATTGGCAGTTAAACAACCAGGTATTCTTGATGACGTACTTTACTATTAATAAATTACTAAAACAGTTTTGGATCATTTTGTGGTTTGGTATTCTAGATATCAGATCGCAGGATGCCCTAGAATCAAGAGGAGAAAATCAGCATATTTTCTATTACTCTTAATATTTGCAATGTCAATCAACCTTCCACACTCCTGTGCCGTTGTTAATTACGATGTGGTACACCATGTCAGATTAAATTACGGCCAACAATTAATTGGGAATTCATCGTTGGCTATAATTCCGAATTCATTGCTGCGCTTTTCAGATTCAAGTGAATAGTATGCATGTATGTATGCTCATATGTATTTTATTTTGAACTCTAGATCACTATCACCCACAGGACACCAAACACTTGGATAAATGCCAACGCGTTTCGACAGCAATGCTGTCATTATCAAGGCGATAATAAAACTAAATAAATTGACAACAACCACTTAACAGAAAACCTAAAAATTACACGTAAACAAACACCAACTGTTTCGCATCATTAACTTCGCATTAACGAAAACAATGACGAATGTGGAATAGGACCATTGTCACTGTTCATCAAACACGACTTGTTTTTGTAAATCTCCAAACTTTCAAAAACATTTAGAAATTTACAATTACTAATCGGCCGAATTAATTTTACATTAGAATGATCAATATTATGATCGTTTTCGAAAATATGTTGGGCAACGCTGGACTTCTCAATTCTGTTATGTTTAAGATTAGCCATATGCTCCTTGAACCTAGTTGAGATGGAACGCCTTGTTTGCCCAATATATTTTTGATTACAATTTTTACAACTAATTTCATAAATTCCCGACTTTTCCAGAGGCTGTACCTTATCTTTAGGGTTACCGATCAGACTTCTCAAATTAGTGCCTGAACTGTAAACCGTCCCAAGATCCAGCCGCCTGAAGATTTTACTCAAACCTTTAGTAATAGAGGGAGTAAAAGGGAGGGTAACAAAAGGTGTGTTAGTGACTTCTTCTCGAAAAGTCGTGGATTCTTTCAAAAAATTCCTATAATTAAACTTCCTAATTAATATATAAATAATTTGAGGTTGGAAACCATTACACCTGGCTCCATGTTTAATGACTTCTAGCTCTTTCTCATACCTAACCTTGTTCAAGGGAAAGGTGAGCAATCTCTTGATGAACAGTGACAATGGTCCTATTCCACATTCGTCATTGTTTTCGTTAATGCGAAGTTAATGATCGGAAACAGTTGGTGTTTGTTTACGTGTAATTTTTAGGTTTCCTGTTAAGTGGTTGTTGTCAATTTATTTAGTTTTATTATCGCCTTGATAATGACAGCATTGCTGTCGAAACGCGTTGGCATTTATCCAAGTGTTTGGTGTCTTGTGAGTGATAGTGATCTAGAGTTCTAATGCGGCACCAAGAGATCCAGTGAATATTTGTGTATTTTATTTTCCTTGGACGAATAAAAGGCATATGTTTCATTTCATGTATTTAATTTAGTATATGTATTTGGGCATGCATACGAGCGGATCAAAGTATATTTTTTTACGATCTATATTTTGTTGTATCCATTTTTCGTTTAACCGTGAGAAATATTCATTTGGTTTTAGATAGAATACACTTAATATCTGAGAAACAGGGATAAATAGTAATAATGATTAGACCCAGACTTATTGCATTAATACTGATAATAGGCAGAAAAATGCACAAATCGCGTAAAGATTAGATAATCTATACATACTAAACATCACCTACACTAATGCGTATGGTGTCCTGCAAATTGCCCAATAAAGTCAGTCTTGCGTAATTGCGTATACAAATACGTACATATGTACGTATATTGTCAAGAATTGTGTAGATGTATACCGGTCGTTTTGAGAAATAGGATAAATGAAGCCGTGAAGAGGTAAGGGGTATGAAAATTCGCTAAGAAGTGGGGACGCGTATGAGTCTATGAACAATATTGGTGGGAACGTAGCTTCCTTCACCTCCTCACCGCTTTAAATATTCTATAACTCAAAACGACCGGTATATACATACATAGGTACATATAAATTTATATATGTATATTCATAATTCAGACTTACGTTCACAAGATATATCTGGTCCATACCACGATGCTTGTCCATCAATCGCTAAACATTTTGCTCTGGGGAAACCATTCGTCACATACCCATTATGACAAAAATATTGCAGTGTAGAATCCAAATCAAATGTTGTTTGTTCAGGTAATGCATTATGGCGAGCGTGGTCAATGGTTGGAGGTGCTAAACAGTAAACTGAAATACAGTAAGTGTCTTACTAACTTGAAGTTTGATAGATAAATGTTAAAGCATACGTTTTTCCGCTCTATACATTACTTTTAATAATTGGTAACAACATTCATTAACCTACAGCAACTTACTATTTTGTTTACAGGACGGTGCTGTACGTGCCCACTGACCATCTGCTTGGCATGTTCTGCTTTGGAGCCCTACTACATGGTAGCCGTGTTGACATGAATAAGTAACACGATCACCGAAGAGTTTTCCAGTTACTGTTACTGTGCCATAAGAAATCTGTTCGGGTTCTGGACATTCTCGATCTGTCAATGTAAAACATTAATCTACTTAATTGAAACAGAAGTTTAATATAACTATCATGCGGTTATGTTACTATGTTATAGAGTTTATATAGCTTTAAGTCTGTTACAAATTGCGTTAACTACTAGATCATCAACCGACCAGCAATTCGTGTTCTAGTCATTCTTTTTAATTCTTCGTTTCTTTATGTTAGTTCACTCAGAATTTCTCTCTTCGTTCTTATTACCAATTTAACTGCCTTTGATGCTTTGTTGATAGGAGAAAATTACACAAATCTACTCTTTTCAATGATTATGTTACCCTTGACTCGGGGAAAAGTTTGTTAGTGCGACGACAACAAGTTCATGCGCTTTATTGATTCATTCTGTCACTCTCGTTTGAAGTGAACGCTGTAGTTGACGAGTTGGTGATAAATTTTTCGGCCTTCCTAAAAATGTACCGGTGAGACTTCACCTTCTCGATTAATTTCTTGGCCGCTGCTTTTGTAGGGTATATCCAAATGTACGGAATGCTATTCGATATTAACAATCTTCTTGTTTTCTGAACCTTAAGGTAAATGTATACAATGACTTCATTTGTGCACAATTCGAGGTATTTTAATCCGAGCATCCAGCTTTCAATAATCCCTACACACCCACATGATATAGTTTCATTTTCAAATGCCGAAGTAATTATCCTTGTAATCTCTTTTCGTTATTTCTATTCTTATTATCCAGATAGTTTTTCCACTTGTTAGGTCAATGATAACACTTGCAATTCGAACAAAAGTCAAATTTATTCCAAAACCTTTACAAAATTTTAACTTATCTTATTATCCAGATATCTGGATAATAAGATAAGTTAAAAGGTCTTAAAAATACATATGTTATTTCTATTCTGATTTTGGTACTAACAAATAAATCAGCTTAGCTACACTCCCTATATTGTACATTTTATGCTGAAGTGAGTATTCTTAAGATGGAATAGTTTACAACAATTGATTTTTTCAAGTCAATTAAACGTGGCTAATTTGTGATTGGTCTAGTGGCCTGAATCACTAGGTATATAGGTATCTATAAAAGTAATACATACATATGTATATTACAATTTCAAATTACCAAATTTACTTGATGTAGATATATACTTCTTTTCCTATCTTGCTCAAAAAAATAGTATACAGAGAGAGAAATTTCGCGTCGAGTCATAGCGTTTCCATATAATCCAACATTAATATATGAACGACGATGCCACATCGCAACTTCGAGAATCGAGCGCAGTTAAGCATGCATGTATTGGTAGGAACGGGAACAGCATTATGTGAGACAGTACGGGAGAGCATTTGTAAGATGTGTCTAGTCCAACTATTGTTTTCATAACTGACCTACCTACATACCTACAATGTGTAAAATAAAAGTTTTAATTATGTGAAACTTTAAACATTTTTCTTAAATAAAGAATGGAATTTCTAAAGAGATCTTTATTAAACTAAAATACCAAACTAAAATACACTTTCTTATAAAAATCACATAAATAAACAGATAATTTTAAAATATAGTAAACGTACAGAATTTTGCTTCTGATTACAAGGTGCACATTTTGAAGCATTGCAGGGGTAATACGGTTGAGAGGTGCTACAAGATGTGTATTTATCGTTGATCAATACCTTGTGACTGAGGGATTATACTGTCCATGCAAATAAAATGTGGATTCCTCTGTGAATAATATTTTTTCAATAAAATTGCCTTGGCCAATTTCTTTTTCCATTACAGTTTCAAAAAATTCTGTTCTTCTATTTCTATCTTCTTCATAAATCTCTTGATGAGTTTGAAGTTTGAAGTTTGAAGCAACGATATCCTTGTCCTTTTAAAATATTTCGCATAGTTCGTACGAATTCCAACTTGCTCAGATATTTGTTTTGATGAAGAAGGTTCACTGTTTTCAACAGCCCTGCAAACTTCAACTTCTCAACGTTCTCTTGCTTTATTTAAAATCATTGCTCTAGGTTCTTTACTTCTGTCAATGCATTTGCGGCACTTGGCAATACATCCTGTCGATTCAAACGTAAGAATGGGTTTTAATATCGTACTTTTTGCAGGAATTGGTCTATTGACGAGAAAAAAAATAAAGCGCCCTACTATTTCTTCTGGACTAGAACCACCGTAATACCATTTTATTATTTGAATCCTTTCCGCTGAGTGTCAATAAACATTGTGAAACAATTGAGAGAAGAAGAACCCTAACAAATAAATATACAAAACTAAAATTACAATGGAATACTGCGATGATAAATCGACTACAATACTGCTGCAATTATGTGTTACAGTAGTGAATACCAAGACACTTTATTCTGTACCTATACAGAGTGTCCGCGATATACAAAGCATGCAGTTAAGGGATGATAGCTATAACGATTTAGAAACAACAACATTTAATACACCATGGGTCTATCTGTAAGCGTAAATGAGAAAAAAAATTATTTCTAAAAAAACCTTATTTGGTCAAATTGTACAAGAAAACTCATCCCTATTTCTTCTTAAATAACCAAAAAACCATATCAAAAATTTAGAGTTGAAAATAACTGAAAACAACGACAAAAACGAATTATTTAATACTTTGAAACTGAAGCGTGGTGTAATTTCTCTTACACCATACTGTACACGTATTCAATAGAAGCACATCTCTATCACATATGCACGCCAAGCAACATATGTTTATACGACCATGAACTACATTAGACCATTGTATCGTACCATATCGTATGAAGTCAATGGCCATACGTTTTAAAAATATCCGATAAGTAGGAACGAGGTACCTTTGCTTTTTTTTAGATAATGTTAATAACATCGATGTTATGTTGAAGTTAGAGTGAAAAGAGCATGTTTAATAGCAGCTTTCGATCGGTAAATGAAAATTTAAGCTGAGGGAAAGTCGCATTAAATGAAAACAATGTAATAATAGTGCAATTATGCTAGGGCGCCTTAAGCTCTTTCGTAAAGCCTACTACAAAATTTTCTTTTCTTTTATTTGTGATAAATTGATGGTCCTAAAAAGGACCTTATTGAGAGACAGTAGAAATTGTATTACAGGAAAGGCTCGATTTGTTGCCCATTTGCAAGAACACACGCCTGTAATCGTCGGGTAAATCCTGCACTGATTGGCTGCCTCTATACAGTATGCGTCGAAGTTTGTGACCTGAGAAATAATTTTTTTTCTCGTTTACGCTTACAGATAGACCCAAGGTGTATTATATGTTTTTGTTTCTAAATCGTTGTAGCTATCATCCTTTAAATGCATGCTTCGTATATCGCGGACACCCTGTATACTGCAGCGGCCAGTATAATACTAGAATGCAGCTGATCAAATATTACTCATCAAAACTTGCTTCGCGCATCCCTACCATAATACATACATTTTCCGTACTGACAACTATTCTTGTTTCAATATATGGTGATTCTGCTCCAGCACGGATTACTTTATCAGTATAAGAAATGCATTAACAATTGTAAATCGGTTTAGGTTTGAAAAATGACCTGAAACTTTGCAACTGCAGTCCGCAATTTCAAATGCAGTAGCATAGTATTGTTTTATTTTAATTTATATATGTAATACATTATGCTGCAGTCGTTTTTTTAAATATATTACTGTTTCTTTCAGTAGTTGCTAAAGGAATGCGTATCTTATTTCTAAAACAGCGTGTATCTTTTCTTGTAGTTAACTATTGAAACTATTGAAGGTTATTGTTGTTGTAAATCTATCTTGAAAATGTAAGGACTTATAGATTGTAGTTATAAATAATGCAGTTCTTCAAAATGATATCAAAGTGAATCTAGTTCAATACTAACTCTTATGAACGCAAAAGAGCTTACAACAGTTGCTAAATCACTTTTTCACGAGCTGTTCACTTCTATTGAAATACATATCACAAAATCGTGTTTTGCGAAGTAGAGTAGGGAAGAGGTAAATGTTGATTAATTTCTCCGCGCATGCTCTCACAAATTCAGATTTTGACAATAATAAACTAAATCGAGTTAAACCGCTGAGATGTTAACACGAGAAGTGAAATCATTTAAAAATTGATACCTGGCTTAATGCATGACATTCCACATAGACCATCGCACAGACATTTTTTCTTTTTACTTTTGCAGTCTTCATCAGACGAACATTTTCTAGAACACTTTTGTCCCTGAAAATAAATGTAATACATATAAATTTCTCGTATATAATGTAGGTCAGTTACTCCTATATACTAACTAGTAGTGTCGCTTGTTCCTCATCTCTAGGACATAATGTCGATGGAGAATTTCGCGGATTCTTATATTGTTTTCCAATAACTGTTTCAGTAGAATCTTCGTCTCCTTCCCATTCCTCTTCATCTTCATCGTCTTCATCGGATAAGTTACTGCTGGTTGGCGTAGTTGTTTCAATAGGAATGGCGGATGCTAAAAATAAAATTTTACAGTGTTACACCGAGTCTAACTGAAACGGTAAAAATTGAAACTATAGTCAACTTATTATGAAGGCTCGTAGGGGGTCCTAGGTGGTCTGTCGAATTTAATATCAGAACCAGTGTTCTGTCAAATTTTCGTCGTTAATCACATGCAATTTATAATTTGTGCTGCAACCTTTTGAGTGCGTATGATAATCATATGTTGATTACAAAAAATTGTGTCAACAGCAATACTAATTTATGTATTATTTTGAGAGGAGTATTCACAATATAAATAGTAAAAAAATAAATACGTTGGTACTATATATGTACCTACATAATACAATAATCAGTGCTATAATGCGAAAGCATAGAATTTATATTTATAATATTCGTGTTATAAATAATACCATTTAAGTAAATGTCATTCGAACTTCACAAAAAAGAAATTTCCTTCATCATCTATTTATTTAGATACATATGTGTATGTGGCCAAAAGTTATAAATGAAAATATGCCATGATTGGACAAAAATTTCGTTTACTTTTTTTAGAACTACCTCCAAATTAGAAGAATGATTATTCATATCATCCGTAAAAAAACCTGGCATTTGACAACTTTTTGACATGTTCGACAAATTCTGGTTTTTGCTTCTTAGTTCTTAGTGAATGTGTTTCTTCTTCCTAAATTTATATATATGATTATCGGTAACTTTAGTTTGTATCGCAGTCGATTATAAAATTTCTTATTTTACTTCTCGGATTAGTGGAGCTTGTTTCATTTGTGCGAGGACATCGTTCATTTGTTTTAAGTCCAATTTGCTTTATCAGTAACTAACATGTTGTTTTTGCGGTTTATATGGGGTTTATTATTTAATATTTTAGGCTGTACAGATGTACTCTATTTAATATGGGAGCCAAATAAGTTCATAGACCTGCTTACCACAATATATATACATAAATATACAAATACATTTGTCCAAATTACTGTCTAACGAATATGAGAATGTTACCTTACAAATTGAAAACTTAACTGTCGAACAACATTGAATTGAAACAAGATGAAATTCTCGTATCATTTGACGTATGTTTACTTTTTTCCGAACGTATGTACCTACCCCAGAAACTTTGGAATATTTAGTAGTAATAATATAATAATAATAATAATAATAATATATTTGTTTTAGAACACAGAATGTCTTTTATAAAGAGGTACAAAGTCGTTGTATGTATGCACTTAAGAAATTATAATTTTAATTCATAATTCTAGAGTGCAAAGAAGTCATTATTCCGCAATTGCTTGGTCTCAAAAACCAGATTGCCATTCCTCTGCCACATAAGAGATACTGGCTCCTATGGGGTTGATCTATTGGGCATTCCAGCATGATATTTTCTATAGTTTCTGCTTTGTGCAAATTACATATTGAACACACTAGCATATAACACCCTTAGTAGACCAATAATTTTAGCACTAACTCCTGCTTCGCGTAATTTTAACCAGAGTTTCCTCTGATCCACCAAGTCAAACGCTTTTTTGGAGGTCTACAAAGGTAGCATACAGATATGAAGATTGCGGGGCATAATGTTTCAACCAACCACGCTATCCAGTATAATAGTATACAGTGAAAGCACCCTTAACGGGCAGCTCTAATAAGCGACTATCTCCTTTAACCGACCAAATTGTTCGGAACCGATTCTAGCTATATCTTTTAATATATAAGAACCTTCCCATAAGCGAGCATTCCTATTAACGGGTGCGGGCAACAATTTTTTGACACAAGCCAGAAAATATCTCCTATAAGCGACCGCGTAGCTCCAACAACCGGGCGAATTAAGATTTTACCACGCATTACATATTTCTAGAGTCGGTAATTCCCTTACTGTTAGGGGATTTACCGTTTAAGACACAGTTGGTCGTTGGTTCTGTGTGCTTTAGTTTTGATTAAGAATCGGGTGTGTGCATGTATTAACAATGCCTCCACAAAAAAGAATGTTAACGCTGAAACAAAAAATGGAAATAGTGAATATAATTGATAAAGAAAAGCTATCTACTCGGGCTATAGCGGCGCGATTTACGATAGGAAAGACGCAAGCTACGATGATAGCAAAAAATCAAGAAGATATTAAACGTTTATGGCTGTGTGGTGTACCTAAATGTGCATAAAAATTTTTTTTCAAAACTGAAATCGGAAGATACCCATTTCTGGAGGGATTCTAAAAGAAAAGGCAAAAGCAATTGCAGAAAAATTCGGCTATACTAATTTCAGTGCATCTGATGGGTAGCTACAAAAGTGACGTAAATGACATAATGTAAACTTTAAATGCATTTCTGGTGAAGCAGCTAATGTAAACGAAGAGACAGTTGATGCATTCATGGAGAAACTTCCTTCACTATTACTCGGATACCAATGCGAAGACATTTACAACGCCGACGAAAGTGCCTTTTTTCCGTGCTTTCCAATAAGACCTGTTTCTTAAAAGCAGAAAAGTGCGTAGGTGAAAAATTGGCAAAAGAAAGACTTACAGTGTTGTTTTGTTCAAGTATGACTGGAAGAAGAACTACTGGTGATTGGAAAATCGGCTCGTCCTAGAGCAGTGAAAAACATAAGCATTAAAGATTTACCTATCAAGTGGATGTCAAACCGAAAAGCCTGGATGACACGCGATATAATGCGTGAATGGTTAATCGCCCTTGATCGAAAAATGGGAATTGAAAAGAGAAAAATTTTAGCGTTTTTAAATAAGTCTGCTTCATATCCTCGAGAATTACACCTCAAGCTTGTGAAATTAATTTTTTTGTCTCCCAATACAACCTCTGTTTGCCAGCCACTAGACCAAGGCATCATTCAGAATTTCAAACTTTATTACCGCAGCCAGATTTTACATTTGTTAACAAACATGGATTCTTCTAAATCAGCATTTGAATTATCAAAAAGAATTAATGTTTTAGAGGCATTATATTTCATTAAAATGGCATGAGAAAGGGTCACTCCATCAACAATACAAAATTGTTTCAGAAAGGCTGGGTTCAGAAAAACGGATGCGACGGTTCGTCAGTTTGACTCTGAGAATGACGATGACTTACCGTTGTCTGTTCTTGCGACAATAGGAATGAGGAGAGCTCCAGAAGATTTAAATATTACCAGTGACCAGAACCTAGACGAATTTATAAAAATTGATGATAACACACCAACAGAAGCTGTTGATTTTGAAAACCAGACTATTACATCCAGTGAAGTTAGTGAAGCGAACGACACCGATGACGAAATATTTATTTATTTAATATTTATTTATTTAAACATTACATTACTACAATTAAATTAAATTTACATTTCATCATTAACACTCCAACAATAAATTGGCCAGAGAAAAAAAAAAACAATAAGTAAAAATAAACGGGCTGTGACTCCACAGACCTGCAGGTGTCCACAATGGTCGCCCGGCGTCTGATATTTTACAGGAGCTTCCCACAGCCACCTTCAGATACTGCCCGGATTGGTGATACAAACTAGCATACATCAGATATATATGATAAATATATAGGACAAAGGATAAAGCATAAAGCGCTGACGTTCCCACTAATTAAAGAGAGTTAAAAAAAAATCAATACCACAAAAAAAACAGTCGATAACGGGGTAGGTACATATTTGTGTAAGCGTTTCAACTGAGCAGTGGCCACTAGAGCATGTCTCCTTCCTGGCTGACAAAAAGTTTCCTCCGAATGTGCACTCTGAAAGATGTCAACGATAAATTTCTGAAATAATCCGGAACAGAGTTATATGTTTTAGCAACCTGATATGAAAAGCTTCTCTCATACATAGCAGTTCTATGAATGGGTGTAGTTAATAAACCTCTGCTACGGATGTTCACATTATGCACATCTGTTCGGAAGGATATTTTCTGAAATAAGTACTGGGGACATTTTGTTGTCAGGATTTTATGAAAAAGAGATAGACTGTGCAATTCTCGTCTGTTCCGCATATTCAACCAATTTAACTCGTTGATCTTAGCTGAAACATGCTGCCATTTACGCAACCCGTAGATCATGCGAACACAGTTATTCTGCACAAGCTGAATTTTATTACTTGTAACCTTGTCTATGCAAGGTCCATACACTACATCACAGAAATTAAACTGTGAAAGCACTAGTGCCTCTGCTAGCATTGCTCTGAACCTTCGATTCAAAAAGTCACGACTCGAGTACAGTAGTTTTAAGGCAGAGTAAGATGTTCTTATACGGGAATCTATGTGCTGTTTAAATCTCAGAGGAATATCAAGATGTAATCCCAGGTTACATTTAATGTCCACCAATGACAAACTGCTACCATTTATTTTTATATCTAAGTGACACTTGGCTGCTTCTCGCAGAGTCTCACTACCGAACAACATGACCGCAGATTTAGTAGGATTAATTTTAAGAGAATGTAAATTGCAATACTTGACCAGCGAATCCAAGTCCTCGTTAACACGAGAGTTCGCCATGGACGTATCATCAACATTAAAAGAATAAAATAACTGCGTATCGTCCGCATAGTTATGACATTTACAAAATTTGAAACATTTATCAATGTTACACAAATACAAGGTAAATAATAAAGGCCCCAAAATTGAGCCTTGGGGAACCCCGCAAGTCAAGGAAAGCTCAGACGAGACCCTACCATGTAGAGACATATACTGCATTCTGCCACGTAAGTAATTTTCAAGTAAACCTATTGCTGAAGGAGAGAACCCAAGATAAGCGAGAATATGCAATAGTGTGCCATGATTTATAGTATCAAATGCTTTTGAAAAATCTAATAGGATGGGGATAGTTAGTTTGCGATTATCCGTGGCTGAAAGAATCTCATCAACGATGTGCAGAAGAGCTGTGTGACATCCATGGCGTGGCCTAAAACCCGATTGATTCGCAGGTATAAGATGATGGATCTCTAAATACGAACGCATCTGTTGCTCCAATACCTTTTCCAAAATCTTCGAAAGGCAAGGCAAAATACTGATCGGTCTGAGATCACCATAGCCATAAACCATTCCAGCTTTAGGAATTGGTGTTACCTTGGCAACCACACACCACACACGTGGAACCTTACAGGAATCTATGCAATAATTAATTAAATGACAAATATACGGAGCTATATACGGGCACATCAGCTGTAACATCTTAGCATTAATTTCATCACAACCAATAGCCATGGACTTTATATTAAAAATTATATGTAAAATATCGGTATCAGTTACTTGTGAAAACTCAAATAACTCCGGTAAATTAAGTCGAAAATTATCGTTATAATAAGTACTCAACCCATTAGTCGATACACAACCCAAGGCAACACTAGCTGCACCAACGAAAAAACTGTTGATTTCATTAGCATCAGTAAATTCAACAGGAATTTCATTTCGTTTAGATTTAGTAATATTCATGGCTCTAAAGTCTTTCCAAATTAGTTTTGGATTACTCAATTTTATTCTCGTCTCTAGGTAGGCTCTTTTTTCATTTCTAATTGCAGATGTCGTAAAGTTTCTTAACTCTTTATAGTAATTCCAGTGACCAATCGATTTTGTACTTTTAAAGTTTTTATAGGCTTTCTCGCGAAGTGAAATAAGTAACTTAACGTTATCGGTTAGCCATGGAACCTCAGGCTTACCATAGGAAGCTGTGCAGACAGGCACATGAAGATTAAAAACATCTAACACGCATCTATTAAAGAATTCTATTTTATCATCAACGCTAGTCATATCATAAAAAAGTCCAAATGGGATCAATTTCAAATCACTGGTAAAAACATTTAAATCAAAGTTTTTGTAGTTTCTAAACGTTGTGGTAGTAGTAAAATCAATAATACATTCCACCGCATCATGATCCGATAAACCGCACGTAGGTTTTACACTATGAGACCGAACACGGTCGACATCAGAAACCAAAATCAAATCCAGCAATGTAGCAGTAGCAGCAGTAACCCTGCTAGGTTCATTAATGATTTGCGTAAAATTATA
Source organism: Popillia japonica (assembly GCA_004785975.1). Lineage (NCBI taxonomy): Eukaryota > Metazoa > Arthropoda > Insecta > Coleoptera > Scarabaeidae > Popillia > Popillia japonica. The sequence goes on along the minus strand of ML219591.1, from coordinate 12,212 downwards.
TGACTCGATCAAGGTTAAAAACTGATTTACAGTACCGTTGCTATCATTCAGCAGATCTAAATTAAAATCGCCCAAAATAGTAACATAATCGTACATTAATGACACTCGAGATAAATATAACATGTTCAAGAAAAAGAAGAAAAAAATAAAATAAAGTGCTCCGATCAAGCTTTAAATTGTATCAGAGAACTGAAAAAGTTTTCTACAGATGACTATGACTTGATTTATATACCTACCATTCTCATATTGACATCGCCCCGGCGGTTCAGCATGTTTTCCGTTGTAATAAGATGATCAAAAAGATCAATAAATAATGTAACCGAAATGGGGGAATCGCTTTATAGTAGGTACTCATTGAAGTTACCGTCTGGTCCAGATGTCTTGTTACGTTTAGATTTTTCTACAACACATAAAATTTCCTCCATCTTGGTCAAGCTTGGAATGCAGACAGGATATAAACGTTGTGGTGTCGATAATTCTGTTTCCATAGAGGGGTTCTAGATATCATATCGACACGTAAGGATCAATTGTATCATGGTATACCGCTTGATCCCTGAATTGCCTAATGATTTTCTAGAATTTTCTTGAATTATTAATCTGCGTAAGCTGTTCAACTATATGTAGATGGTAGCAGTTTTTGTTTCTTTTGATCATTGTTAAGCATTCAGCAGCAATTGTTCCGATCCTGTCTGTTTATATGCTCTATAGTTTTTCCGTAGTTCTCCTATTTGTTACACTTTGTTGAGCTTTGGTAAATTATATTACATTCCATTGCTGGCTCCCTCAGGGCTTGTATTAAGTTATTATTTAATGTATAACTTCTTCAGAATTGCAGTATATCATATGGTTCTGTTGTAGTTGACTTTTAAACATCCCTGCCTTTATTTCTTAAAGAGGAAATTAAAGTGTACTTTTCTCGGATTATGGGTACAATAATCAATATGTTTTTGTTACCTAATGGACCACCGGCAAATGAGATGAGGACATACGAAAATTGTCGAGCATCATGTCGGTTACATAGTTACAGCCTGCACTGTTAGGAAATTTGAGATCGTTCGTACTTATACGTGTTTTGGTGATAACTGTATATTCGACAGGGAAATCGCTCGTCATTCCACCGTTAAGGAAGATAAGTTTATGTTTTTCTACAATGTCTGTCAGTTTTGTTCCCCTGTTATTTATAGTCTTCATATTCTTTGGTAATTTATATTCACATGTAGTGTTTCTTGGTCGTACTGATTAAGGCTTCCAACTCGTCCATTAAAATCGCCACAAATGATCCACTTGTGGTAAGGATATCTGTCGCTCATTTCGTTCAATGTTTCATTCAATATTTCTGTACAAAAATCAATATCGTTACTCGGCCTATAGTAGTTTACCATCAATAGAAGAGAAATTCTGCCGGTGTATCTCGGTGAGCGTCCATAAATTATTAATGTCAACGGGCTTTACTTGTAAGTGGTTTTTGTATAGAATTGCTATACCTCCACTTGGTCTTCCTAGGGATTTTTCTTTCGTCGCAGGTGACAAAATTACAGAGTACTTTTCAAATTCCTCGGGCATTGCAATGGTTTTATCTGCGAAGCAAGTTTCTGTGATACAAAGAATATCCATTTTATTTATTTGCAAGTCATCTATAGGTATGTACTACAAGTTATATATACTTTTAATTCCTTTTGTATTATATGTAGAAGCAGATTGTAAAAGTATCGCGGTTTTCATCTAATGCGTAATTGTTGGATGTTGTGGGGGTCATTGTACCGCTTGTGATTATGGGTTGCATATTTAGTCGTTTTTTGGAGCTGCTTCCAATAACTGGTTCTGGCAATCATTCCATAGGTAAAATTTATCGTCTATCATTAGCTTCCGGTAAAATAGCTTCGTTTTATGACCGTTTAGTTGTTCTTTCCTTGCTCACTTTCTTATTTGTGTTTGTACAAACCTTTCCTCCTAAGTATGCTTAACTTATTTTCAAAGGTGTTTAGTTTGGCTAGTACTACTCTATTGTTGTTTCCAATTTATATGCGTTCGTCATATTCGCCTCAGCAAGTTCATTCGTGATAAAATCTCTGATTATACCCAAAGTATTTTCATTGTTTCCTATTTCAATTCCTTTTATAACTATATTATTCTTCCTCTCTTTTTTTCTGGTTGTAGAAATTTATTTTCTAGGTTTATGATTTCCCAAGCTTGCGTTTCTTTAATCCACTTATCTTCATTCTTTTGTATAAACGCTTTCCTATTTATGAGTTCATTAGAATTTTCCAGCTGATCATTATTGCTTTTAATATTATCTTCTTTTAAGCTACTAATCATATTGATTACAATTTCTTTTAATTCCTCCACAGCTTTGTTTTCAAGTCTTCGACTACCTTGTGAACCCCTTTCACAGGTAATCTAGTGGTTTTCTTGTTAGTAGATAAAGTCCCTTCTTGGTACCCTACTTCTCTCTCTTTTTCTTCGAAGAACGGCCCTTCCCGCTAGTGGCGCCAGTCGACATTTAGCTTACAAGGCCGCAGTCAAACTCGGCGCTCCTCGCACGTGTTTCCGCGTAGCCAGCCCGGTTAAACCGCAACCCTACTTGATTCAGATAGCGATCCGCACAAGCATTAGCCAAACCGTTGGCATTTAGCTTACAAGGCCGCAGTCAAACCGTTGCAGGATATACACATACTTGTGAAATAATATGTACATATATATAGCAATAACTCTAGATAGGTATACAAGAATACGACAGAGCGAAATCACTATACGTGTTATACGACATTAAAATCGCGGACCGTTGTGTATGTCCCAAAATCGATTCCAAGTTAATGGGAACTCTTTATAAACAAAAGGAAAGCATTGCAATGGGAAATCGTTTATCCTCTTGCATTGCGAATCCGTTCATAAGTCAGTCCTAAAGTGACTTGAAGAACGAAAACGAGCATTTCCATAGAATTTGGTTTAGGTACATTGATGATATTTTCGCTATGTTTGATATTAAGATATCCAGGATTTTTTCGGGAAAATAAATTCCATTTAAATTCGCAGCGAGAACAACGAACTTCCGTTTTTAGATACTCTAGTTTTAGGAAGGCAGAAAACAAATGAGGAATTGATATCAACGGAACCAACACAAACCGATTCATTCCAGTTGATTTTATCATTGCAATCAGCATGAAATGCTTCTATTGATGTCGATCGTACGCTTAAAGAAATATAGACAGCACTTTAGAAATGTGACGACGTTAGTCTCATCTGTAAACCGCGATGGGAATTACTAAATTACCGTTTCACTCCTTCATAACAAACGAACTGAACCGCTTTTTACAACAATCTTCCACAGTACCGCAACATCTTATTAAAGGTTCTTTCCAACAACGCTTAGAACCAGTTCAGAATTAGCCAGCGCATGCGCAAAATGAAATGCTTATTCCAATAAGTAAAGAACTGGAATCGGGATAGAAAAATTACTATTCCTACAGATTACGAACTAGTACCAGAACGAATTCAAGAACGGTGAAACCAGTACCTGATTCAAGGTAGGAACTACTGGAATCGACATGAGTACGACGCATGTTGTAGGTATTTGTACTGTCAGATTTCAAGTTTTGTTTTTTAAATAAATACTAAAATGAGCGATTTTGAAGTGGATGACATTTACCTTGACTCAGATACAAGCGAAGAGGACGCATTTAAATTATTAATTGGGAAAGGTCGTGTAAAAAATGAAATTTTTTTAAATAGGTAGTGTACAATATTCAAAATAATATTTATACCTGCCATGTTGATACATTATTTTTTAAGTTAAGCTATCTGTCAGTATTTGTAACAGCTGAGTATAAGTTCTAATTTCTGTTCCAACGAACGCTTATTTAGAATTAGTTCTGAACCAATAGAGAAATCGCGCTTGCGCACTTTGCAGTTATGAACGGGTTCTGGAATTAGTTCTAATGGTATTGTTGGAAAGAACCTTAAGAACGGCCACCATATCGAGATAAGAAAAAATAGTGAAAGCATTAATTCGCCACGCAAACTTGATGCGTATAAAAGCCTTACATATGTACATAAGTAAATACAAGAATTTAATGAACCGGCAACTCGCAATTCTAAGATATTTCGTCGCTGAAACACGTGTCTTTAATTAATTTAAAAGTTGTGGTGGGGGACCCGTAGGTACTTAATTTAAATATACTATTGCTAAAGTAGCAGCGGATTTTCGTAAGCCACCCACAAGCATATTGTATGTACTCATACATACATATATACATACATACATACATATGTACTTATATTATTAAAAATAGCGTGTCGCACTATAGTGTATGTGCTTATTTACAATTTTATATACCCCTAAAGTGAACAAATTTTTGGTCGCCAACGACTTCGTCTAACGCTGCAATGTCTGCATACTATTTATTTATTTGTAATAGATATGTTAACAAATTTGTATTTGTTTCACAGATATCTTTCAACTGGAGTAGAAATTCCATTAATGGCTTTTAGCTCTGGTATTTCGCTTGATCATATTAGCTGTATTATCCGTGACGAATTGAAATCTATCTGCGAAAAATTGATGACTATTTGTTTGCCAAAATTAACAAAGGCTGATCTAACATGATTTATAGCGAGTTTTACGAGAAATGGAATTTTGCAAATTGTTGTAGCGCCATTGATGACAAACATGTGCGTATAATGTGTTCTGCCTATTCTGCGAGTTTATTCTTACATTATACCAACACTTGAATTATATATTTACATAATGGTAACACTGCTTAGGCTTCCATGGCCGGTATAACTATTACTAATAACACTTTCCGGATTAGTAATATAGTCATGTCAAAGTCAGCACTGTTTTTGTAGGTACGAGATTCTACCGGTAACAGACCTGTATATGTGGAGTTTATAGACAAGTCACAAACAAGTGTATGTAAAGTTAATACGATTGAAGTTTAGTTTCACACGCTTGTAGCTCCAATTCTGAAATTTCCGATAGTACTTTTTTTTGCTTTGATAGCTAAAAAGTCAAGGAAAGGTCCCGGCAGTTTTGGCGATATTGTCAAAAAATGTTTTAATTGTATAGTTTCGTGATTTTACGAATGTTTCTCCAATTGTTTTTGAAAGTATTGTAAATTCTTATTTATTTAAAATTTCAATAGTGTTTTCATGACTAATTCTTCTCGTCTTGACTTCTATTGCAACCTTTTTTTAGGGATTATCGGGCTGGCCTTCTTCTGTATTACCTTCAGATATCCAGTTCAGACGGGCTCTGTGATTGTCTTCTGTTTTTATGTTTTTGATTGCACAGTTAGTACCTAATATTTCTGGAATAATTAATAGGTATTAGCCCTACTAATACAGTAGGTGCCTTACTGTCTATAGATCGTACCGTACTTACAATGTGTCGTAAGGCTGATTTGATATAGTTTTTGATGTTATGAATATACGACCTTAGTTCTTTGTTTTTCTTTTCGTTGAATATATATTACTTATATATTTTTTATATGTACACTACCGTCCATAATTATTTGCCCACGCTTACTAAAACGTAGTTTTGAGTGAAACACCTATACAAAAATGAAACCATTTATTTCAATGGTTAAATTCGTATCAATACGAAAAATAACAACAAAATTCTGAATAGAAAATAAAAGAAAACAACGAAAATAATTAAATATTGCGCTTGCCTATGTGACCTCCTTTCCGCCGAATAATTTCTTGACACAATCTCGGCATTTTTTCGATTAATTTTGACAATGTTAATGGGTCTATATGTCTCCACGCTTGTTTGTAGTTGGTCCCACAATGTTTTTGTAAATGAAGGACCTGATTGTCGAATTTGTCGGTCGGGATGGCCCCCTAAAAGCTCATTGGGTTCATAATCGTCAATCTCCCATCATGTTTCATTTGATTGAGGTGATCACGGCATAATTTAGAGGTGTGTTTCAGATCACTATCCTGCTGAAACATGAAGATTTCGCCGATTATGTGTGTTCCCGATGGAATGGCGTGCCCCGCCAAAATTTGTTGGTAGCGCTCTTTAATATTCCCTCGATTCGCACTAAATCCTCTACAGTGGCTCCGGCAAAACACCGTCAAATCATGACCGAACCTCGCCCATGTTTAACTGTGAGTACCACAAAGGGTTCAGCTAATCGTTCTCCAGCTGATCTCCGAACAAATACTGGCGCTGTTTTGCGGCGATTTCTGCTACTGATTAAAACGATGTTACGATCTTCGGTCGGGGTTGTAATTTTAGGACGTCCTGACGGTATTTTGTTTAAAATACTGCCAGTATTTTTAATTTTTTTAATATTGTAGTCTACTCCGCGATAGTTCAAGTAGTTTCGCAATCTTGCGATTACTTTTACCGGTTTTTGTGGTAACTAAATATCAGTGCATGGGTTTCTGTCGCTTTCGGCATAATTTCAAGTTTACGCCTTCTATACCTTTTAATACACACATCTCGATGTTAACGCATATAGTGGTAAAACTAAGCTAATATTTCTTCGATTTAAGGGCACAATAATATTGATAAAGTTCCCATATTTCATCAGGTTCAGGAAATAATACATTATTATTAACCTATACGCAAATATACAGGTATTAACCTTAGCTACTTGTCAGTAACGCTATCTTTTCTTCCGGTTGCTATGTTGTAACGTATTTACTGTTTACATGTGCCGGTGTCGGCCACAGTATGCTTCTAAAATCTTACTAAAACGGGTGAATTACTGTCAATTTCACCATATTTTTAGTTAAATTTGACGTTAATTTGTTGAATTTGTAGTACAAATCATTCTTTCCAGAATGCTTCTATCTATTTTAAGCGTGCACAAGATAATATTCTTTTTTTTATTAGGTACTATAAATGTGAGAACCTATACATTTAAAGTTGTTGGGTACACTTTAAAGCAAAAAATAAAATTGCTGTTAGGCGACTTATTTTGCATGATAATAAAAATACAATGTTATTTGAACATATTTCCCTTGGTAAAAAACAAAATGGAACCAAACTAAAGAAGTAATAAGACATAAAAAGTCAGATTTTTACCATTTTATTTCACGTCTAGCGCCCTAAATAGGGGCAGTAAACACTTGAGAATTGGCGCACATATTAACATATAGTAGCTCTTGTGATTGTCATTTCTGGAATTAAAAAATAATAATTATCTGCCTTAATAAAACGCCCTTAAAAGTGCAATTTTTTTAAACGGCTTTGATATTACTTTAAAACGATATTTTTAAAATTTTACAAATGTAATGCAACGGAAAATAATCTTGTAGATAAATTGTTAATAAAAAAAATTAGTTATTTGTAATATTTAATAATAATCCTTCCTTTGAGATTACGCTTAGCCAATCATTAACATTAGTAGGTACCACTACTGCTACTTTCCATGCTACTTAATCAGTACTTACATACATTGTAGTGAATACAGAAACCGGGAATGCGGAATGCCAATTTACATGCGATTGAAGGGGATGTGTTCCAAAATTACGAAGTAATAATAAAATAAATACATGTCTCAATTTTATTTGTATGTAGGTATATCTATACGTAAATATAGATAGTGTAAAGGAAAAAAAAAATAGATATAGGTATTAATTAGATACTATACCTTGTTTTTTATTAAGAAGACCTAATTTAAAATAGCCCGCGAAAATAGAGGCTTACGATTGGTTTATTGCCGGTTAGGTTTACACTGCCCAAATATGCTAGATTTTAACGACGCCATATTATAAGCACAGCTGATTTCGTTAAATATTTTTCTATTATCTTTTTGTGTTTCTATTACGATTAAACAAGAAAATCAGTTTTTTAAAACTATTTGATGATAAAAATGGATCCACAGCCTAGTACAAGTGGATTATCAATATCAATAAAGAAAACACAGACAACACTGCAAATTGCAAACACTTCAGGTAACATACATAAATAGTTATAAATATGTATATTTATATTTAACAATATTAATAGGTGTTTTGAAGTCAAGTGTTTTCCATATTCTTGGTGAATATAAAGGTAAAGGACTAAGTTTACCATCATTAAAACGAGGTGGAAAAAAGGCGATGCTACCTACATTTGACGACACTATTAAATTGATGATAATGGAGAATTTCCTACGTTAAACAAAATCTTAAAGAAAATAAGGGAAGATCAAAATATACCTCCAATGAGTCATTCAACGTTGTATAAATTAATGAAAATGCTGAATTTTAAATAAGTTTGGGTACTACTTGTTTAAGAGTTTGATATAATACAGAGTATGCATTTACAGATATTTGAAACGTAATTAGAAAAGTTTACTGCTTGAACGTGATCACATTGTTGTGTGGAGACGAAGATATTTTATCTTTGATATCAAAATATAGACATGAACAAGGTCCAATCTATTATTTAGACGAAACATTGCCGAATGTAGGCACAAGTGCGTGTAGATGTTAATGTTACAACACGCAGACAGGTATTTACAGATGGTGCACTGGTCTCAAATATCCTACTGGTAAAGGAAGGCGTTTGATTATTTTACATATTGGTTACAGTTTTGTTGACGATGGGTTACTACTATTTGAAGGAAGAAAAACAGTCAATTACCATGATGAAATGTATGCACATGTTTTTGAGGAGTGGTTCAATAATATTTTAAAGAAATTGCCTGACAATAGTGTTATTGTAATGAATAATGCATCTTACCGTACCAGAAAAAGGAAAAAAAAACCAACAACTTTAACACAAAACGCAGAAATGCAAGAATAGTTGCTTCAAAAACAAATACCGTTTGATCCCTACTTGGTGTGATTAGAATTAGGAATATTACAATGTATACGCTGTAGCTGCAAAAAATAAAAGCTTCAAAGTAGCCGAAGTGTTAACCGCAATTGCAAATGTAACCTTGGAAACATAGACAAAATGTGTAGAACATGTAATGAAAGAAGAAGGCAAAATGTGCAAGTTAGATGGATTCATAATAGATGATGTAGTGGTCGTTTATTATTTCAGTTGGAAATGGTGACACCAGTGACAGTGATGTTAGTATCGACAGTGATAGTGCTTCTGCCGAAGAAGTGCAGAATTATGTATTTAAAATATAATATCATTATTGTTAAATTAAGTCACACCAGTTTTTGTCGATACATAGCTTCTTCTTATCGTAATTTATAATAGTATGTAACATTAATTTAAAATTTCTAAAATACAAATTTTATGTTAAGATATTTGATATAGTACCAATATAATGCAAATAATAAAATGCGTATTAACATTAATGTGCAGTTATTTTTTTGTAAATGTGTTGTGTGAAATTTATTTGAATATCCAAGTGTAAATAACTCATTTGACTCTAATACATCATTTAAATTTACCGCCAAAAAAGCTGTCAACTTAATTTGCCTAATGTGAAGCGGATTTTATAATTTGGTCTTCTTAATAAAAAACAAGGTATAATGTAATACATGAAAATTGGACACCGATTGCAGCGTAAGCAGATTTAAGTTTAAAAAGTTATGCCGGCGAGTATAAACCGTTGACACGGCGATATTTAGCGGCTTTTATCAAAGCACTTTCGGCTTATTCTACTAAAAGTGGTCATTGGTTTGCGAATTAATGCCAGGATGATATTCTAGGAATACAATAACATACATTTATGATAAACTGCTTATTTTATTTACGCTATCGAACTTGATTACCTATAAAATAGTTTGTATTTATATGTGCCGTTAGTTTTAGAACCGCGAATAAAGATTTTTGTAGCCGCTAATACAAGAAGTGGTCTCAAATGTTTCATACGCGAATAACGAATCGCGAATAAAGGAACCGTGAATAAGGAACGTTTACTATATTTATTGCGCAAATTTTTATACGTAATATTTTATTGTATAAAAATGGTAAGAAAGCGCGTGTGTCCATCAAGAGTGCATAAAAAATCTCGGAGATCAAAAATTATCAAAAATTGGATTAAGAAACAAAGGTAAAGCGTTAGAAGTTAAAAAAAGCAGCATACACACACCCATGTGGATGTAACTTTACCTTTTTCCAGGAAATCAGATACTGGAATATCAGTCAAGTAAGTGACTATTGTCGCACTAGGAGACGAATGATATGTAGGTATAGATAATAGTATGAATGAATAAATCATTCTCATCATTTTTAGTGAACAATTTCAAATGCCCAGCCAATTATCGCCTGAGAAAGATCACGAAAAGAACGATATTGACCTAGATTTACAACCGCTTGAGATTGAAGTAGATGAAGAATATAAGCCTTTAGGAAACTTAACGGGGAGGCGAATTGTCGATCTAACTCCAATGGACCGGGTTGGCATACAAGAGTTGGGCAGGGCAAAGAGAGCCGTTTTCTAAAGAAACTGTGCGACAAGAGAGTGCGTTCGCAAAATGAAGATTATGGTCCGCAAGCTGCTGAGCCTGATATTTCCGTGGAAGAAATGCAAAATCGGAAAGTAGAATTTTTGAAAAAACTGCAAAACAGAGCATCAACAGAGGACAAAAGGCGCTCTATCGAAAAGGATGCGAAAGGACAACATAATAACCAGCTGTGGAGAGAACTTCGCTTAGATTGCTTGACGGCTTCGAATTTTGGAAAAGTAATTAAAAGGAAAAACATTTCTCCACATAATATTCTAAAAGATCTATTATATAAAAACAGTAATTTTATGACGGTTGGAATTTTATACGGACGCACTCACGAAAAAGAAGCTATTCAAAAATATGAAGCCGCAAATAAAGTGTCTGTAAATGAGTGTGGTTTTTTTATTGACGAAAGGTATAATTTTCTGGGTGCATCTCCAGATGGACTAATTGCCGACGATGGGATCGCAGAAGTAAAATGTTTATCGTCAGTGAAAGATACCTTAAAGGATGCGGTGTGCTCAAATAGCTGTTATAAAGTAATAAATGACCAAATAATTTTAAAAAACACGCATAACTACTATTATCAAATTCAGGGCCAGTTAAATATTACAAAACGTGCATTTTGTGATTTTATTATACATATACTGATAACGACTTCCACGTGGAACGAATTTACAGGGACACAAGGTTTTGGACAGGTATTATGTTGCCAAAATTAATTTCATTTTACCATAATTGCTTCCTTCCAGAAGTTATTGACGGGAGAATATCACGAGGAATGAAAACTCGCGATGTTTAATTCATTAGAAGTATATGAACAGTAACAAGTATACATACATATATGCATAGTGTATATTTTTTACTATTTTATATTTCTTTACTTATTTTTTTATTTCTGCTGCAACTACGGTGGCTTACAAGCTGTATTTCTTGTCGGAGATACTACTGTAGTACTTGGAATATGGACTGTGTATTGTGTGTGTAAATGTGCTTTGTATGCGTTGTTAGAATATTGCTTTGACATAAGGAGTATTCCATTGTTAATTATGTCACAATACCATACCACAATTGCGAGAACCAGCGTTGAAACTCCGTACCACTGACTCTTTCACAGTCAGAGATCGACCGATCTTACTGCTTCGGCCACCGAACTGTTTTACAAAAACTAATCCTTATAAATAAATTCATATTTTATCATTTTTACGACACATCCTTTCTGTTTTACGTTTTGTAGTATCTTTTAAAATATTAAAATAATTTTCTATTATTTGTATAAGTATATTATTATTTCCTTAAAATGTATTGTATTACTAATTAATAAGAAATTTACTACTATATTTTTTCGTAAATTATTTAGAGCCTGTCCTAATTGTAACAGTAAATCTGCCCGAAAATCTGCGCACAATGTACGATCATAACCTGCAATAACTTCAAACTACATATTCTTGTATATTACATATTACCTTTAATATCTTTAATACGCATGTACAAGTAAAAATTCTGTTAAAAATTTGGAGATACGTTGCAAACAGAAAATCATAAATTGTTTTGTAAATGTATTTAGAAAATTTATTCCTTTAATCACTTAAAAAATTTAAAATGGCGGTTACGCCCTCTGGCGACGATTTTGGAAATCTGACAGTATTCTCCACGGTAGGTTTGTCCACTTTAGTCCGCAACTTTCTCGGACGAATAGTTTACGAGATACAGCACTTTGTATTCTCAGCATACACACATAGTATAGTATACATACATATACGTATGTATTTATACTTATTGTCAGCTTAAAATCTTCAATTGCAGTGATTGTGAAGCATTACCTATATGCATGATATTAATTATTAAAATTAATTCTGCCT
>SMLS01074843.1:0-94698 GCA_004785975.1 Popillia japonica | reverse complement strand
ATCTCGAGGCTGGGCGTTTACGAAGCCAGTCACAAAAAGACTATTGGTGTGGCTTTTCAAGGTTGCGACAATTACAGACGCTTCAGTGCCGTCAGCAATATGGGTAAACGACTGCCCCTTCGCGTCAATCCTTTTCAGTTTCCCGCCAGCCTGTCGTAACTGAGGACAATTGTTCCTCAAATGTCCAACTTTTCCACAATTCCGGCAACTATTTCTTGACTTCATCGCTTCAAGCACTTTTTCCATAAACTCCTCAACGGGATCTGTCTGTTTCTCCGCGCAGTTCTCTATTGTTCGTACTCGAGCCTGGCTTTGTATGGATTGCTTGACCGCTTCGAATTCAAGAGCTTGCGACAAAGCTTCGTTCAATGTTTTTGGGCGTGCCAACTTCACCGCTTGCTGTGTTTCGATATCTCGGAGCCCATCGAGGAATTTGTCGATGGCCAAACTTTCTCTGACTTCGTCAGGAACTGTGGGATACGCACATCTGGTTAAGCGGAATACCTCTGCTTGATATTCTTGTAAACTTTCGGTGGACTTTTGTAAGCGATTTTTCAATTGTGATCGGTATACTTGTTCCATGTGGTTACGGCCGAAACGCATTTCTAGCTGTTTCACAAGTTCTCCGTAGTTCTGTCGCTCCGCTAGAGGTATGGCTTGAAGTACTCCCAAAGCATCGCCACGTAGCGTCAGTGATAGATTACCTGCTTTGGTGGTTTCATTCCAGGAATTTATCATGGCAGCTGTTTCAAAAAGCGTCATATGTTCTACTAGCGGTGTTTTTCCGTCGAAAGTTGGCAATTTACTTTGTCCGTGAACTACTGGGGTCGCTTGGATTACTTCTTGTTTAATTACTTCTTGTGCTTGCGGCTGGGACAAGTTGTCAATGTCCACCAAATTCTTTTGCCGTAATTTTATTTCCATACGCTGGATACGCTCTTCCAGCTCTTTTCTGGAATTTTCCATTGTCTCTGATAACTTCTCTTCTAAGATTCTAGAACTTTCTTCAACCCTCTGCTCTAAGCTTCTAGAACTTTCTTCAACCCTCTGCTCTAAGCTTCTAGAAATTGTCAACGAGTTTTCTGACAGTTTTTCCTCCATTATTCGAGAAGTTTCTTCTAACCTCTGTTCTAGGCTTCTGGAATTGTCTTCTAACCTCTGCTCTAGGTTTGCAGAATTTTCTTCTAGCCTCTTTTCTAGGCTTCTAGAATTTTCTTCGATTGTTCTACAATTTTCTTCCAACCTCTTTTCTAGGCTTGTAGAATTTTCTTCTAATTTCTTTTCGAGACTTTTAGCATTTTCTTCCATTGTTCGAGAATTTTCTTCTATTGTTCTAGAATTTTCTTCTAACTTCTGTTCTAGGCTTCCTAGTATTCCTTTTAGTTCGGTAGTACCACCATCCAATTCGAAAACGTGGTTTTCTGGATCCTCACCGTTCGCTTCCATCACTTTTCGAAGCCGTTCTAAAAGATCTTTTTTCTTTCCATTAGTATCTTCATCTCTTTCCTCAAGTTCCCTCTTGAGATCTACCACTTTCAGGTCTTTTAGTCGCATTGCCATTTTTATTTATTTTATTACGAGAGATTATCGCCAAATCCCACACCTGACACCAATTGTTACGTTTTAGGGTTTTTAAATAATCTTCAGGCGACAATGTTTTCACAGAAGTATTTATTTAAACTAATTTAACACTTAATAATTACTTGGTAACGAGAAACACTAACTTAGACTATTTATTTTAACTAACACAAATTTATATGCACGTTTCGTATTTATTTTCACAGCGTCCGTTCTAATTACGCGCTAGTTCAAGACTGTGCCGCATACGAGATTATCACCCTTATATACTAAAAATATAACTTCTAGAATTCACTACACTAAACTAGACTGTTCTAGAACGCCCTCTCTAGAATGTCTCCAGAAAACACGCGAACCATCCATATATCATAATTACAGTGCACTGCATAATCCATTTTAAACGGCTTTGTCGCTAGATGGCGCCATTCGTAACAATACCTTAAATGAATTCCTGACATCGCACTAACAAATACAATGTATTAGTAGTCATTTTGTACCAATATACATAACTTGCCTAGTGCTTTTAGTATATATAATTGGTAGATACGAGAACGTTGCCGGTTTGCAGTTAAGTTATTATGATCCTCCCATATGCGCAATGAAGATTTTTTCTTACAGAAATTAAATATGTTCTAAATTATGATAATAAACATGTTTATTTACTAATACACAAATCTTAGCCAGTGGCGTAGAAGATGTTTTACTGGTGATGTATGTATGTTAAAATCATTCTAAAAGAAAATCGCTTTTTATATAAAAACGACAGTTGAAATAAATTTGGTGTGCGTAATTTTGTTGGAGTAGATGTCGCAGTGGTGAAGAAGATCCTATACGTCTGTTGCGCGCCGTCTCATCGATGTATATTCCATGTACTTTTTTGTGTTTTGAAGATTTGTAATAACTGGGCTTTATGCATATGGTGTCCGTATGAGATATCATGCGATGTCAGCAAGTCCAAAATATCATCTTTTCACCAAGCAGCTATTCGCTCTACTTTTCAGCTATTGTATGGTGCATTATCCATAACTATCTCACTACCTTGAGGAACCAATCTTAACACACTGCCGTCTTCATCTCCTTTTGATAATCTCTAGTTACCTTTAATTGAAATAATAGCAAGACATCTTCCAGGAAATCCTTGTTGCTCCATATATGCGTTATAATTAATGCCCTTTACCGGAAGGATTTCTGAGTCTCGTTGACCAACCCTCTATAAAGGCTTGTTTCTTACTGGTAATGTTTTGATCTTGCCACACTTTTGTCACTGTGTGACCTTCGTTTAACCATGTTTCGTCGAGGTAATAAATCTGCTTGCCTGAGACTATATTTTATTATTTTCGTCAAATATTCTCTTCTCTAAGCAATAATTCGCGTAAAAGCTTCAACAGCGTTGTTCGACCAACCGGCGGTAAATCTTCATCTTTCTTTACCTCTTCCAATATTTTGTTAAGTGTAGATTCGTTAGATCTTCCACTTCATCTTTTATCGGCAGACAATTTCCATTATCTCGGTTTTCTTTAACTATTCGATATATATACAGTGGTGGGCAAAAGTATGGAAACACTTAAATATCTGAAGCAGTTTTGAAGATATTTCTACGAAATTGGGCATTTGCATATTATCCATTATTCTACCTAAAGATTTTCCCATAAGAAAATGGAGAAAGATCAGGTGATCTAGTAGGCCATTCAACAGTACATCTTCAGCCAATCCACTTCTTGGGGAATACACGGTCTAATACATTCCGTACATTCCGCGGAGAATGGGGTGGGGTTTGTCTTGTTGGTACCAGGTGGCCTCTGGTAATTGCCCTTCCTCCATTAATGCAGGATTAATTTGTTCTTCTAGAAAAGGACCGATAATTCTATTTTGATAAATACCAGCCCAGATATTCAATTTTTCCGGATATTGAGTGTGAGCGTCTTGCACCTAATGTGGATTAGTTTACGACCAATAACAACAGTTCTGCCGATTAACCGTACCGTTCCAACAAAAGGTAGCCTCGACAGAAAATACAATATTAATTGGTATTATGGTTACAAATATTCATTATGATTTCACAAAACTGCTAT
The DNA here is from genome assembly GCA_004785975.1 of Popillia japonica. NCBI lineage: Eukaryota > Metazoa > Arthropoda > Insecta > Coleoptera > Scarabaeidae > Popillia > Popillia japonica. Next base: position 91,048 of record SMLS01074843.1, on the reverse strand, counting down.
CTTCCACCAAAATCATCTTCAGACAACTAAAGAACGCGTTATTGGTTGTCGATTTGGATGTATACCATTAAATAAATTACGTACTTCGTTGTAGGATCACTAAAGCCAAACTTCATTAAAACTTCAATGTGTTCGCTTTCATTTAATTGCACCATTTTGAGCACAAACTACTGCAAACACTACACTTTCTCGTTTGACAGCTACAATTGTTGTTTATCAGAGCTCTACTTTTGTTTTCTTAGGCCACTAACATCTCAATTACGAGTACTAACAACGGCTTCTAATCTTTTATTGTACGTACTATCTTTATCGATAATCATAATAAATACACACAACTAAATTGTACATTTGTAATTAAATGGCCTATTCGTTTTAACACAATATACAGGGTGTTTCATTTAAAATTTGAAAGTTGAATGCAACTTCCGGTGTAACCGATAGTTGTATTATAATTCTGATGGCTTCATTCTATGCAGAATAATGTATAATATGCAAATACCCAATCTGGTAGAAATATCTTCAACACTGCTTGAGATATTTAAGTGTTTCCATACTTTTGCCCACCACTGTATAGTTGCTTTTGATACACCCATCATTGTAGCAAACTGCCCAATTACCTCTCAATTGGTCGGTCTCAGTTGACTACATGCATTTAAGTTTTTTCTCATTGGTAAATTGTAGCCGCTTTCCATCTTCACCAATATTTTTACTATTCACACAAATAAAAGCTTCATATACATATGTATATAAGCCTTTGCACGTAAATATTGGGGTAAATCAGACGACTTCTTCTTTTATAGTAGATCTAACTGAACTGGATTGGTTGAAAGCAAAATTGCCTTTTGTTTATTTGTTATTATGCTTTAAGTTTTACGACTCATGTTGCACTGCTTTTACTTTCTCGGTAGTAATATCATTGCATACATTTTCTAATAGATTTACACATATTTCTCTTACCTACTAACTAAATTAATTTTCATTTGATGGTAATGACAATGTACAAGACTTTGTTTAAAATTATAAGTAATAATTACCCTGTTAATTTATTATTATTTATTGTATTTTATTATTAATGAATTGTAAAATACAGATATACATATATTATTTTTCGATTTTTGCCCCCTAAGAGGCGCTCCCATGATGTGTACCGTCTTTTTATTCCCAACAAGCCACATTTGTTACAGTCGATTAAAGAGGAATACTCAACTTAACTATGACAAATATTATTGACTCAAAATTGCGCTACTAATCAATTTTGTTACTTTCAGTTTTACAGCCAAGTACATATTCTTTACAGCAGTTACACTTCAAAAGAAAATTACCGTCCAGAAACACGTACAAATAGTATCTAAGATGTTCTTTTTCTTCTTTTATATTAAAGCCCGGATCTTTAAACGATAAGTGTCACGACCTATTGCCACTAGTGGATAAGCAACGACTGCGTTTTAACCAGATAAGAAAAGAAACATGTTGATTTATCTCAATATAGCTATAAGTATCATCACTGCTATATATTTCAATATCACGAAATGAGGACAGAAACGGTAACTTCTAAAACGTTTCGTTTTACTGTTCTTTTAGGCACCGAAGGAAACACTTTTATTGGCCTCTGTTTCCGTTAACATTTCTTCTTATCTTATCTAGGCGTCTCGCGTCGAATAAACAGTTCATTTTATGAATACTCGAATAGCAAGCCCGTTAAAAAAAATCGGCGAAACGACGACCTTCGCCTATTCCGATCCCCCAAACGAATAACTGGCGTATGTCATCGTAGATTTCGGATGTTTTTCCGTTCGCTTTATTGAGATATTTTTCGTTCGAAGGCGACCGAATTTACATAATACTTTATTTGCGCTACGGCTGTTGCTGTAATGTTGATGTCTATACTTCGTCGTTATGATCGTGTTTCTCGAGTATACATTGTATATTCGACAGATTATTTATTTATTCTATATTCTCTCGCAACTCGATAAACCCGACTAGATTTACCATTACACTGCTGCTATGATGTTTATATCGTTTCTGTAGAACATACGCATTGCTATCTCCGCTGTAATTTTTTATAGTACTCCAGGAAAATTTGATTGTATAAATCTAGTTTGTGAATGAACGGAAATGCTACACTTGTGAGATGAGAAGTGTGATTAAGGATTTGCCGGAAAAACTTGTAGCTTCACCACAAAATCTGTGAGAATGCAATGGCGTTTTGTACTCTGTAATTGTAGTCCGTAAAACTTTGAGCTACTAGAAAAATAAGGTAAAACTTTCAATTTTGGCTCAATGATAATTCAAAACAAAAATAATTAATAACGTTTTAAATTGAGTTATTAGCAAAGACACATAATAATAATTAGTAGTTTACAGAGCTTTCATTTAGAATCAAAACCAAAGTGATCTCTCACGTAAATAATATGTTGGTAAAACAAATAATATTCCTAAGCTGTCTAACCGGTCTGGTACACTGATAATGGAAATAGGAATTACTTTCTACAAAGTTGTATTGAGCAATTCACTGAGGCGTTCCCATATTTTGATATTGATTACGATGCACTGAAACACCGCAGGCATATTATAATTCATCGTTTTGAAGATAGACGTTGCTTTTGCAAAAATAAACTTACTGGCAGCCCTACATACAAAATTAACCGAAGATGTTACACAATCTAGAAGAACTTCAAGCAGCTATACGAAAAGAAATAAATTACATCACCACAGAAAAACTGCAAAATGTATTGGAAAAATTAAAACGCAGAGTAAATATTCGTTTAGATACGAAAACCACTTTCAACATTGATTATAACTAGTTTTCTGTTACTTAGTTGTGATTATTTACAATATAAACCTAACCTGTAAAATTTTAATTGTCAATATATGTAAATAAAAATTGCTAGGGGAATTTTATTTTTAGTATGTATTACCATACTGTTAAATGGGTTTCATATCTAAAAGAGGTCACGTGGGTTTCGGTATTAAATGAAAGCACTGTACTTAAAGTTAAAAATAATCAATAGTGATGTCCCTTGTAAGATTTTTAATTATTGTTTATGCCCTGTAACTTTGACAGGGATGAGCGGAATTTCGAATTAAAGAAGGACCGATTTGGTATGGTTACGATGCAATTGTAAAGGATTTCAATTTCCTCATAATTAAGTAAACTTTGATGAAATTACAATAATCCAAAATTTTATTCTATTGCGGGCTAAAAATGTAATTGATCAGATTCCAGAATGCAAAGAATTGCAGGATAGTATAATTAGTTTGAATTAGTTTTATTGTGCTATGTTACAACCTGTCGATTACAATAGCTGATTTATTCGATGAACATCCGATGCGTCGATAAAAATAAAAACGGTGAGATAGATGCATGGCATTGTAAGCAATTACTAAAAAACGGGTGGATGTATTTCCGATTGAAGCGCTTCCTGCATTGATCAGTAACAAATTCTCACCTCAACCTCAGTATTCAAATGTCAGCTGTTCCAGATGACAAAAAATATATGTATCGAATTATTTGAAATTTCCTAAGGAAATTTTTTTTTGCTATCAAAGCCAATACATTAGTGTATTTAATGGTTTTATGTGGTAATATGTTATATAGATAGGGGTTCTGCAATAAATTGATTTTAAATCCAATAAAATTTAATTTGACATCAAATTTTGACGTTTGGTTTAAAAATTATCAATAGATTTTAAAGATTGGATAGCAGACTTCGTCAAACGGGAATCGTTTTTCCGGTCAACGTGATGCAAATAGACTGAGACTAGCACGATCCAAGCTAAATGAGGAATTTTTGACGCTATTTACTAACAGCGTACTTTTAATTCAAAATAAGTAACGTAGCAAATGTAGCTACTAAGTAAAACTGTTTTTTCCAGTGCTTGCGGTAATCTTTCTAGGACCCTGTCACGTTACAAAAGTACATCACACGAAAATCATAATTTGCAGAAATTAATGCTTTGGAAAACAAGTTTGAAGAAAATTCAAGAAGACTCAAGTATTTTGTACACCTTAGTTCACGGCAGTGTCTTCAGCAGGATAACAATGCAATTCCCAAGCTCCAATTCCCGACCAATGATAAAATCAGCTTTAAAACCGTACCAAACGGCAATTTTCTTGTCATGCAGACCTTCGTGAACACGATTTCTTGTGGATTTTCTGCAGACCCGATTCTACAATTTTGAGTGTTGACTTCACCATTCAGGATGAAATATGTCTCATCTGTCAATAAAATACGGGATAACCATTCGGGTTTCATTTTCTTCAGAGCCATTACTCGGAAAGAAAAATTATACCTAGTAGCCAAATCTGCCTCCTTCAATTCAGCCAGCATTTTCAGTTTATATGGACACATTTCTAGAATGTTGTTAAATATTTTCCAAACCATGGTATACGGCACTTGTAATCACTTACATATCGCATTTTCGGATTGCTAGTGGATTACATCTGGCTACGTCCTCTCTCTCTCTCTGTAACATGGACATCACTAATTCTTGGTGTTCCTAATATTGGTAGGCAGCTACAGACCCTATTATTTCAAGTTTTTGTATGAAATTGCGGTACCCAATCACATGCAAAATCTTCATAATCCAGCGATGTTTCCCCTTAATGCAGTAAAATCCCATTCCTTAAGCAATTAGATTTCTTACTTTATGATAATGGGACACATTTTGTATTAGTGACCTGCTGGCTCAGATAATAATCATGCAAAGTCTTGAAGTATAAGATCTATCTGGATCTATCTGGTCAGTTCCTGTATGTAGAATTATTGCGCGTATATAGCGATGCAAATATCTCTAATAATCTTTCACTACATCTGTGATATAAAATCCCACGTAACTAAAATAATTTCTGTTGGCACTCCACAATATGTAAACGGTACACAATAAATTCTACATTTTAGAGACCGTTGAGATCTCACACTGGAGATCTAAAAAGCTTGGCGCGTGAGAGATCTTATCTAGCACTATAAAAACTAAGCTTGCGTTCGAAGAACAGTGTTTACTGAGTTATCAAAACTACGTAAATATTACTAATCCATGGCTAGATATTTACTACTCACAAGATATTTTTGTGTAAGTATGTTTGTTTTATACTTTCACAATTATACATAGTTAAGCCGGTTTTACACTCAGCTACTGGCCACATCAAAGCCAGTAGTACATAAGAACATATTAGTAGATAATATTGGAGTTGTGCCTCCAGAGCTGGTTTAATAACTAATATCAACTTTACACCGTCTGATCTAGTTTTCCGAAGAAAAATAGGAAAATGTAGCCTAGCAGAGTTTTCAAACGTAGTAATTATTCTTGTGTCCATATGTTACATATTTAATTTTATCTACCAATAGATAACACCAGGTAAAAGTTCCACATCTATTCACATACAATGGCATTTTCTAAATAAAGTGTTAGCAAAGTCATATAAATGAGGTTATAAAGCGAAAACACTCCAACAAATTTTGAGTTGGCAGTTCACCGTACACATTCTCCGAACCAACCAGAGATTTATTAGAAATTTATCCTGCGAATCGTACTTCAACTTAGAACCAGTAATGTGCTTACTCATTTTACGTGTCATTTGAGGGAGAAGCAAATATGTATGTATGTCCATGTTTCTAATATTACCATATCTAGCAAGAGCGAATTTGTGAAAGAGCAGGGAGAACGCGATAATGTAGCTTTTGCGAGCGCAAACAGGCGTACCTCATACATAAACTCCAACTGCGAATATACATACATGTATCTACATACATACTACATTAAATTAAGCCGAAAAAGAGTTTCTGATAGTATTTTTTAAGTATAGGATAATATTTGTTAAAGTACTACGTATTTTTCGTATAATTTCTGAATAACATTTTTCGCTTCTATTATAGCTTGTGCAAGATCTAAGTATCATCATCTTACCAGTGCCAGTGGTTGGCTTATCGCAGCTGAATATCGAGAAAGTAGATGTAAGATACAATCATGTTGTTCTTGAACTAACAAGTTTAAATTTCGAAAAAGATTGAAGCCACAACTTGTCCAAAAATATTTACGTTTAACCATTTCACTGCGCAACGTTTTGAACAAAACGCTTCCATGGTATGATTGAATTGAGCCGTTGTGTCTTTACATGGTTCGCACAGTGAACAGAACAAGTTTGCGCCAAAGACACTTATGTGCTGCTTGTCCAGTGACGAAGACAAGTTTGGATCGATAGAGGGAAAATAATTGTTTGAGGTTTTTTCTATGTCAGACAGCACCTTTTTTTGCGGATTCGTCCGGTTCGCGCAGTGAAAGGGTTAATTTGATATCTGCAGAAAGTAGAGTAGTTTTTAATTTGGTCGGAAAATTTATGAACAGCTAGAAAGAATGGTAATGGTAATATCTTCTTATCTTTCCTAGCTGTTGTGATTTGTATAAACCAACAGATCGGAAGATTGATGATGAGATCGAGACCAACATTCTTTAGAAATTATATGGTATCTCCTATGGCCCTTCAGCTTCTACTTTGCGAATATCAGCCCTTGGTTTAGTGTTTTCTACCGTCGAGTACTGTGGTCCAGTCCGGCTTAATAGCTGCCACACAAAGAAGGTGGACGTTGAACTAAACCAAACTATGCGAATATATAAGTGCGCTAATCCTAAGCCAAATCCCTTCGCCACAAATACGCAGAAAAGACGCTTTCCTCCGAGAATATAAAAAGATAATGGAAAATCCTACGCTTCCAATTCATAAATTTTTTACAAACTTGGTGAAGATCAGACTTCGATCCTGAAAGCATTGTTACCACATGGCAAAACAGCTTAAACATTATAATTTCTCTGTGTCTGAATTATGAAAAAGCCAATGGAACGAAGCCGTCCCAGTATATGCTCAAGACCTAAAATGCATAACAACAAAATCTGCCGGCTCCGGTGGCAGGTTGTGATTTTGGTATTGAAAGGCAAATCGTTAGACACATCATCAAAGAGTGCCCCATAGGACGACATGCAGACCGGGCTGATGATTTCTTGAACCTGACCAATAGTGCGAAAGAATATATTCATAGTTTAGATATTCGTCTGCTAACAGACCTTTGTTTTCTTGTTTGCGTGATTTGTAGCCATAAATAAATGTGGATGCCATTGTAGGTATTGTTGATACAAAAGACTGTAATGTTGATACTATTCTTTGAATTGTATAACCAGTTTGAAACCATAAAGATCCTCCCTAAAACTGCTATTTGTAAACCAATATTGTACATACTGAAGGATCACCAATGTCTAGAGTACAAGACGGTATGTTTAGTACTACTGATCCACGGACTACTCAGTGTTTCTTTGAAATATCATATAAGATTTAATCAACTTTCTCGGTTACCAACTCAAACTGATTAATAAACTAGTCAGTTTAATTCCAAGATATGATTTTTGGTAGAGATCTGCAATCTTTACAAATTCGTAAGTTCGTTCAATTCAAAGTATTTCATAATATGTTTCAGAAATAGATCACCAGATTAATTGGGGACATGAATTAGACCTCTTACTATTCATAAGGATCATATACCATATTATAAGTTGATCAAAAGATTGATGACGCGGAACGGATCGACTGTGCACAACAGTTAGGTTTTAAATTATTCACAGCCAATTCACATGTGTTGTTGTGTGTAGAATCTCTAGTTCCAATTACTTTGTATCAGCCACGGGTTATAAACTGAAAAAATCTAGCATAACATCTATGCTTAATTCAATAGCCGTCCAAACACCCCAAGCAAACCTATACGGTATATTTTTAAGTACATATGTAGATAAATAAAATCGATCAACCTCACGTACTACATTCTTTTATCACTATAACGTGCTGCTTTTTACCCTAAATTACATGTTACATAAATTGTCTGCCTATATTCACGTACAGTATAATTTATTGTAACTTATATCTACGAAAGTTCTTTTACATCTGCACATCCAAAAGGTACACTCTAGGTAACAATTTTACAATTGTTAACGTTTATCATGTCAAGTATGAAAACGTAAGGTTATGACTCTTACTTATTAAGTATAAGATTGTGTACCACAAAGCTTTTGTGGTATTTCCAGCATATTTATTCTATCCTCCTTAGACATTGGTGGAAAAGGGGCTTACTGGTACGAGTAGAGACCCTCAAGCATATATGAAATTGTAACAGACAAGTGTTGAAGATGGAACAACCAAGCTGTAATTTTTTTGATCTCATAAAAACGGTCAGATTCCTTTTCTTGGATATACAGGCGAGATAATTCATGATAAAGTTCTTCACTCATCAATAACATCGAGCTTACAAGATACTGTAATGGTTTATACAGACGCATCAAAGTTTAAGAATGAATATGACGGCACAATTGTCACAGCCAAACAAGATCCTAAAGAAATATACAAACTATGCAAACGGGAATGTGTCTATTTTTGCTGTAGAAGCTGAGGCTATCATGAAAGCTGTTGAGTATATATATGGACGAACATCAGCAAATCCTGTTTTGTGTCGGATTCACAAAGTATCCCGATGGCTATGTTGAACGTTAACCGAAACGTTATCCAGCCTACTGTTCAAAAACTAAAAGACAGAACTTGGCAATTAAAGAACTGAAGAAAAAGTATAACATTTATGTAGATCAAAGGGCACGTATGTAGGTATCAGACCGAACGAAATTGCAGATACACTTACCTACAGAGCAGTTACGGAAAGAATGGTCTGTTGTGGAGTGATCTCCTAGCGGTTAAAAACAAAGAAATTGAAACCGCTGGAAGTATGAATTAATCCGCCCCAGTATCATGCAGAGCGGTATTCAAACCTTTCAGTTTCCCTATGGTTCTATTCTATCATCACGTTTTTAAAGTTCGGGCATGGCCAATTGCCGGCCTATAGGCTAGAATGTAGTTAACTAGCCTAATGACAGAAAGGAAATGCTTAGCGATTTACCTGAGATGAATGCTCAAATACCCACGAACATGGTGCAGATATGATACAGAATAATATCGACGTCTACAGAGTACTAATAAAATATATCAAGGCGATAAAAACCTTAATTTAGCTATGCTTTGTGGCTTTTTTGTGGGTATTTCCTTTTTTGAGATGGCCTATTTCATGTTTGCTTGTTTAGTTAAGCTGTTTCGACAGGCTCCGAAATAGGCCCATATTTAATGTTTCTTTGTTAACCAGTTATCAGTTAATCAGTTAAACAGTAGGTTAATAACCTTATTATTAAGCACAAGCCTTCGCGGAAGAAATTAGGACCTTGGCCCCAAAATGACTCTGTGGTTGTACACAAGGATAAACAAACCGATGATAACTTGCGGCGCAGTAGTATGATGGCCGAAGGTGCAGCAGGCGGAGGCGGCTAGGACGCTGAGTGGGGTTCAGAGACTTGCCTGTCTCTGTTCCACCCGCGTGATGAGATCGACGCCCACTGCGGCGTTGGAGGTTATCCTAAACCTGTCACCGCTACATATCTACATTCACAGAATCGCACGGTGCGAACATCAAAAACTAATAAATGAACTTAAGGCGGCACCCCTCACGGGGGCGCCAAGCGATGCCATGGTTCGGAGATTCAACGTGGATAGGAGATATCAGGTTAAAATACAAGGTAAGAAGTACAAGATAAGAAGTACTTGGTGAAAGGCCCTACAGTAAGAGCGAACTCGAACTGGTATACAAACGGCTCCAAAAACGGAATTTGGCGGAGGAGCCGGTATATACAGAAGAAAGCCTAGGAAGGCCATTTCGATAAGCTTCAGCAATGACACAACGGTCTCTGAAACTGAGATAGCAGCAATTCACCATTACGTTAGACAAGTAGAAGCATGAACCCTCACCGGTAAAAGCGTCGCTATCTTCTCAGACAACCAAGCAACACTTAAAGCGATTAGTTCAGCAAGTGTTGACTCCAAATTGGTTTGGGATTGCGTAAATGCCTTAAATGAGGCGGGTTTCTAAAGGAAACTAACTTTCGTCTGGGTTTCGAGCCACAAGGGTGTGAAGGAAAATGAGGTCGCAGCCGATCTGGCCAGACATGGTTGGTCAGGGCAATTCGTCGGGCCTGGCCCACCCTTCGGCACCACCACCAGATCACAGACTAAAGAATCCATCAACGAATGAATACTTAACAAGTCCAGGGAATAATAACTAAGATCACCAGGAAAAAGACAGGCAAAAGAGTTTCTAAAAGAACTTATTATCCAGATAGTTTTTCCACTTTTAGGTCAATGATAACACGCAATTCTAACAAAAGTCAAATTTATTCCAAAACCTTTACAAAATTTATAATCTGGTTGACATTTATTTAGTGTCAAAATATTTTGACGAATTGCGTGTTATCATTGACCTAAAAGTGGAAAAACTATCTGAATAATAAGATAAGTTAAAAGGTCATAAAAATACATATATTTCTAAAAGAACAGAAGGCTGAATTCACTAGAGACCTACTGGGTAAAGACAGGAGAACCGTCAAAATGATCGTAGGTCTGCTGACAGGCCACTGTAGACTAAATAGGCATATGTTTAACATAGGTCTAGCGGAGGATGCTACCAGCAGATTCTGCAAGGAAGGGGAAGAAGGACAAGGTTGCTAAGATTAGATATTAAGCCAGCTACATACATGAAGGAGCCGCTCTCAAAGACATTAAGCCTCATAAAGAGAGCAAAGTTAGAGTGCGCCTTCTAGGATTAATGAAGATCACAATAGACTTGGCAGGTCGCAGTGAAACAAACCCGTGGTGGTACCCCAACCCCTAATCTAATCTAATTTAGGACACATCACCGATGGCTCATGGGAATCAATCTTAGAAAGGAAAAAAACCTTTTGTGTGAAACTATTGTTTCCTCTAATTTGTTACTATGTATAAGAGAGGTGGAGAGTGCAGCACAGAATGCTATGGTGCATTATCTATAACTACTACTGAATCATCTGGTAAGATTGAGATTCTTTGAGTTTTAAATCATTTTGAAAAGGTTTCACAGTTCATTTTATTATAATAATCTTGGATTTTGATTTAAATAACAGTCAACCATCCTCAATGAAATCTATACTCCAATAACACAATGAGCAATTATCCATCTTTTCTCAGCTCCATGTTTCCTTGAAACTCTATGTTCGTCAGGACTTTGTTAGAAATTTGAAACTATAGGTATCTCATCTTCACTAAGATTATTATTATATTATTATTATAATCACCCTTTAGGAAACGTAAACCCTTTAGGAAACGTAAGTAAAGAACCAACTCTCCGTGCTAGAATATCATTTTGTTCCATCAAAAATTTTCTATTTGATTCATATTTTTTATACCTAAATGCCATATCAGCTAAAATTTTTCGTAACGTTTCTTTGCAGCCTTTGAATCGAGTATCGTTTACCATAAATGCATCTATATCAATTTAAAGTTAGTGCGGTTTTGTCAAATGCAATTGTCAAACAAACGAATGGTTGCATATTGATGCGATGTTTAGGAGTATAAACTTTAGAGTTATAGTCCCTAGAATGTACTAGTCTTGCATGTAAGACTGCGTAAACACGCGTTAGGTAGTAGTTAGTTTAAAAAAGTATTGACAAATCAAACAATGCTACCAAACATTATTTCCTAAAACGCAATCTTTAAAATCGGGTATTATATGTACATATTTGCATACCTATATTATTCTTATTTTTATGGTTCTATAATATTATTTCTTCTATTTTTATTCTTCTATTACTAAACAATTTCTTGAAAATAGTATACAACTGTACTCTGTTCTTATTTCAGCTTTTGCTACCACGACATATACATCATTTCCATAATTGCGATTTCCCTTATGAAAAGCAAACCTATACATTCCGTTCCCAGTCAACTCATTAACAGTATATACATAGCCCATACCCTATTGGCATATTACTTCGTATTTCGGTTAATGCAATAACTCGACCTAATTTATAACCAACATTTTACGTATGTATGTATGTGTATGTATGTACATAGCACACGTGCATGAATAGAGAGCGCACCGACATCTGTCTAAGCGACTGAACAATCATGCGGTATAATTAAATATTAAATTGAGGTTAGTAGATGAGCGATACACATGTCTATATCTGTGTCTATCTCTGTTTGTACGGTTACGTACACAACAGTTCAGTAATTGCTCCAAAGCAAAGTCGACATAACAGAGCTTACCGTTTACGATAATGCAGACATTAACATTACAATGATTGCTTCGTGCAGATCTTATTCCACAGCCGCTGTTGTTGCATATGAACTTCAGTTAGTTCACTATAATTTGCGTACATTTGGAGCTGTAGAATTTTTATACATAAACAAAACTTATTATTGAGAGAGGCTTGATATTAACGCATTTTGCCAAAAATTTCCAGATTACAAACTAGATTTTGATAGAAGCAAAATTCCCGAAAATATTTATCGGAAATTTTATGATTAATTAAAAAAAATACATTAGTAAAGCATCGAAATAACCTTAACTACCTACAATACAATTTACCAAAAGTATCTAAAATTTAAATTTTTAAGCACAAATAGCTCACGCTTCTATTTTTCTGCCATCAGTTCTTGACCTATTGAGTTTACGAGTACGTTCACGATGCCTATTTATTTTCAGATTTTACTGGTAATTTAGTCGTTTCCCCATATTTCGCAATAGTGTATCGGTTACCGTGTAATAACTAGAATACGTTTATCTTTACACTAGATATATGTAGGTAAACCTTGAACACATTCCTTGCTGCTATATGTTCAACAGTTTGTAACAAAACATGCAGACGTGGAAACAATTTTCTGTATATTCGTTCGTTGTCGGAACAGATTTATAAAATATGGAGAATCAAAAAGGAAGTGAAGTCTGTAATGCTGCAAGAAGTATGTAACAATATAGTAATATATGAAACTTTGTTTGGAATAAAATAGTGCTTTTCGATGTTCGTTTTTCATTTCATGTTTGTTTCCATTTGCTTTTACGTATTTCTACTACCCATTGATATATAAGCTTATACAGTAATTCCCATTAGCTTGTTCACTTCTTATTCACCAGATTGGTTACCCACGATGATTTTGTCGGAGTTTGGTATGTTAAAATTATATTGAAGAGAAAAACTTTCGCAAACAAAGCTATTTAATCTATGATATAAATGATGATTTAATTAGGTATTACCGACCGGGAACAATATTTGAAACAAGATAATCGATGTAAAATGTGGTGGTGTTAGATGCAAGTGGCACCACTGGAATTTATATTGTTGCAATTGTTAACTTGTTCTTTTCTTCTACCAGTTATGTTATATTGCTCTGATTGAGTAGCAAGTGCAATTTGTGGATTATCTGCGCCAGTGACAGCGCGATAATATAAGAAAATTACTTACTTCCTGTGAAGTAAGAAACATATAGTAATACATGTAATCATGTACTGTGTGGACATTTATACACCCATACAGTGTCCTAAGTATTCTGATATATTGTTCTGGGCGATTCGGCATTCAATTTTAAGACTAAAGTTTCCAATAAGCTTGGGTGATTACTTTTGTTGATGAGATACAAGGTGATCAATGTGTTTATTATGCTTCTATTAAGAAGCAATAACATTGTTCGGCGTTTAGTTGATTGCTCAATCCGTTAGAAAAACGAGTGCTGCGAATAGTATTACAGCCTTCTATGATATGGACCTCAAGATCTTCTAAATTTAGGATAGGCCTGTATAAACGTGGCTTTAAATATCCCCACACCTAAAAATCCAGAAGATCCTGGATCAGGTTACCTTGAGGGCCATGGGTGTGAAGATCGTCGTCCTATTCATTGGGCTGAATATACATTATTTAATACCTCTCGTATGATTACTGCAAAATGTAGAAGTCCACCGTCCTCCATGAACCACGCGCGCTTTAATTATAACAGGTATAGCTTCCAAAAAAGAAAGAAGTTCATTTTATAGAAAATGAAAAATGAAAAACTGTACTATTAAATAATTGTCGATAATACCAATCCAAGTGTTGACCGAAAAATTTTATTGGTTTCAAGATCGGGATTGTTTTCAATTTTTCTTGAAACCATTACCAATATTGTATGCGAAGCGGATAATCATTGTGTAGCTAACCTTGGCTCGCTGAATGGTTGTATAAATATTGTTTCGGCATTAGTAAACGTAAAAATTGTCACAAACGAAATCAGAACTAATACTACAATGAAATTAGAATAATGCATTGATTTTTAGGCTTGGCACGGTGGTTATCAATATTCTACAAGCAAGTTATAGTAAATATGTTGTCTCTTATTGGTGTTGGAAATCAATAGTGTCAACCCATCAATCTCATTAATAACAAATCTTATCATGCATACTTATACGAACTTTTAATGGTAAAATTAAATGGTAATATTCCCACAACAATATTTCAGACTGCTTTGGAAACACACTGTATAAGCAAGAAATTTTTGAAGAGCGCTCAATTTTTCCCAGTATCAGGTAGTAGCAGGTAGTTCACCGCTAGTATAATATACAGCAAGGAGTAACCATATTTCATTACCCTAAACTATAACTTTTCAGAAAAGTGACATTATTTCAATATATGGTGATCTTGGTTTGATACATAGCAATTATTGGGTATACGTTTTCATGATAGGTAATGGAAAGTTCATTACACCAAAGCAAAGTGCCCTCAACTAGCCTAGCAGATTTAAATACATAGCTTACTACCTATTGAATAATTGTCCTGTGTTTATGAAGACTTATGGAGATCAAAACAGAATGAAAAAACTGATTAATAAAACTATATAGCAATATTCTGTCCTCATAAAGACACGCAATACATAATCCTAAAAATTACTTTGGCCCCATGTATCAACAATGTGGGAATAATATAATCCAGTACTAATATAACATTGTTTCGAAATTCCTGCCCAAACACGTTTTTTCTTGATGATCTTTATATGAACAAAGAAAATTGTAATGCAGATAATGATGTACAATGTGTCCTTTGAAAAGTTGATCTAGTTTGTGTTAGTGATGACATTTTGATAAAAAAAAAGTAGATAAATTAGTATGTATTTCTTTTAGAAACACATAAATTCAAATAACATTTGACTAGTTTCAATTGTCACTCAAATTAGCAATTAAATTCTTACGTCGATTCTAGTTTAAACAAATCATCTCTGTGCGATTGTTCGACACCTAATCTGAAATTATCCATTCCGTGCGACTGCAGTACAAGAGTTAGAAATTGATTACCCACGTAGACTACAATTTTCGAATTGGTTTGTAAATATGAACAATAATAATGGAGAGCTTTCACAAAGAGTCATCTTTACTGATGAAGCATGGAGAATACCTAAATTCATAAAATACAAGAATTTGGAGTAGTGACGATCCACATGGAATTATTGAGGAATCGCTACATCCAGAGAAAATAGGTGCTTGGACAGTGATAAGCAAAAGGCGAATCATTAGACCAATATTTTTTTCAGGGAACGTTAACTTTTCACAGATACTGCACAGCAAGTTTATAACCATTTATCAATAAGTTAGATGATGATGAAACTTAAAACGCATATTTTCAACAAAATCTGGCACTTTGTCACTTCACTGTGGAATTTTTGGATTACTTAAGAGAATTTTTTGATCAGCGCAATACTGAAAGTCCTTACCCTGCACATTCATAAGATTTAACACTTTGTGGCTTTTTCTTGTGAGGTGTGTATTATTTATTTGTATAATATGTATAAAACTGTCAAAATATTTACTATTTTATAGGTTAAGTAGTCAGTCGTGAATTACAAAATGTACTTGAAAATGTTCTCAATATACCACATGCTACGTGATCGACTTTTTAAATAATTGAATGTTATTTTCGGTGGAGATGGATCAGATTCGTGTGAGTTTAAAAAATATACGACTGCTATTTATGATTCATATGGTACTAATTTTTACTATTTACACGAATTCGTGTAATTTATATGAAAACCAACACGAATCTGATACTTTATACGAGTCCGTACCTCTTGGAATCATTCCGCAGGGAATCTCTTGATATGAAAGTAAATCGGTGCTGAACATTATACTATGTAGTTTTATACTGTTGCATACGTATGTATGTTCCAAACAGTCGTATACATGTGAATCGAACAATTTATACGATTTTCTTCAGTAGTTTACTGAATTTTCATCGTTAGAACTTGAATTTCTAGTACGTAGAGTTATATATCATAACGCATCAGATTGAACCTTGGATCTATTGGTAGATACGAATCATGATATATGAATCTTCTATCTTAGAAATCATTTGTAGTTGAATCAGTAAAAAAATTCGAATTGCTGACACCCTATTCTTGGATAACCAAATGGAATAACTACATTTATAGCTAATATTGTGAAATATATAAGTTCGTAGTTTGTTTTTTTTTACTTATTCGGTATTGGGTTAAGAATGACGACCCATGCGTCACCGAAGCATGTGCCCCGTAACGATTAGAATTTGTAGTGTTAAGAGTTACCGGAATTGCCGGCGAAATAAGTTCGTATTCTTTAAAAGAAAAATAGTTAATTTAAAAAGCGCTCTCAATTTCCAAATACCTAAATCCATCCTTTATTTATACGAGTGAGGGGTTATTTTAGTGCTAAACTACTGTAACTAACTGACTTGAAAATTGCAAACATTTTCGCTACAAATACAAGTAGTTACCTATTCGTATAAACTTCACAATAGTATTGCATCATTGAATATTGAAAGCACACGTGATGTAGAAATAATTTTTGGCCCAAAAGGCTAGTTTTATATTCATATCGACAGTATTGCCAATAAAGCCTGCAGTATGTTGAATATGTTACTCACATACGTAAGTTTTTACCTCCATGCACTTTCATAAGAGTTTATACTTTATATTGTAGTAAGAATGCTCATACCATATTATAGGATTAAAATGTATAGAAAAAAGTTTGAAATATCTTTGTAGAGTTTCAGGTAGTTGTGATCTTAAATACTACCCAATGATTACTTATTCCTTGTATACAAATCATGCAAAAAAATTACAGATTACTTGTCTTTGTGGGCCACTTCGACTGCCTAAACTATGGGGGTTATCATAAAGTAAGAAATATATTTTGAATTGTCATAACTTTCTAACAGTTTCTAACAACGGCAACTGCTCAATGTGACCTCCATTTTGTTGTTGTAAGATTACCAATCTATCCTCAAAACTTTTTAAATAAATAACTCCACGATCAGTATACCATTGGGTCAAGATGAAGTAATCTTGGTGGCCGTAAATTACCGCTTACCACACTACATTGAAAAACGTTGGCTAACAACTCTTTGATTGGTTGGAAAATGTGGCTTCTCCATTCTGCATTTCTTCGAAGAAATACGGACCAATGATAAAATCAGCTGTAAGACCACACCAATTTACTTATGATGAAGACCTCGAACGATTTCTTGTGGATTTTCTCCAGACCAGATTTTACAGTTTTGAGTAATGACTCCTCCACACAGAGTAAAATGTGCCTCATCTGTCCATAAACCATGTGATATCATTCAGGTTCAATTTCCATCGGAGTCATTACAAATCTGCCTCCTTTAATTCAAACAGCATTTTTAGTTTATATGGACACATTTTTTGAATTTTGCTTAAAATTCTCCAAACCGTGGTATACAGCGCTTGCAACCACTTAGATATTGCATTTGGACTGTTGATCGCTTGTGGATTATTTTTGACTATTTCCTAATTTTTATGAAGAACGGCTGCAACTTGTACATCACCAATTCTTGGCCTTCCTGATCTTGGTGTGTCAGTTATCGACTCTGTTCTTTTCATTTTTTCTATCAAATTGCTGTAAGCTTTTATTTGGCACGGCCCTACTCTCAAACCCATTCTCTTGTGAAATCTGCGGCGTGCAGTGGTGTAATTTCTGTTGCATTCATAATAACACTGAACAAACCCAATTATTGTTAGTCAATTCTTGCTATTACCTACAGTTTGAGTCGTTTGAACTTGTGCGTTTACTTGAGGTTTAATGTCAACACTAAAACTCCAAATTGAATGATTTCGTTTTAACATTTGTGACAACAATTGTAATGATAAGCCGTTTGTTTCCCATAGATAATATGATGTTTTTAGCAATTAGATTTCGCTTATTTTTTTAATAATGAAGTATGTATATGTATGAAGTAGTACATACATACAATTATGGCAAAATTGATAGTTTTATGTTTTAATTGTTATAACCTAAAATGTGTGTATTAGGTATATAATGTTTTACCTTTCTATTATTAAATGTCTGAATTTCTCTATTTATTGATTTAAAATTCATTTATTTATTACTATATAAGAAGTTATTATCTACATTAGTTATGCTAGATCGGTGTTTATTTCTTAGGTCAAAGTGTCGCGTACAACAATTTTAAATGTGTATTTTATAAATGTGTAAAAAAGAATTCAGGTCTACATTCTATCTGTATATATACCTACTTATATCTATAAATAAAACCTAGCAACTAAGAAATGTAACGTAATGCTAGTAAATATACATTTTATCACCGCATCACATTTCAAGCCGAGCATATTAGGTACATTCCTCTCTTTCTTCCAAACTGAAGCTATCTCTGTGTTGCCTCGAAAAACAATAAAGGCGCGTCAATAGAATGACGAAGAGAGAAAAGTTACAATCCCTAGATTAACTTGATTATAAAAGTTTTAATGGATTGTGTTTTGGTAGATTGTTAACGGCGATGAAAATATGCTGACCTGCCGTTATATTTTGGGTTATTATGTGCGGGATAACACAGTTACAGCCAGATATTGGAAAAAGTATTATTAACAGCTCCGAAAAGAAAATCGTTTGCTGGAATTGATTACTATGTTATATAGTTAAAAGAAAAACATTCTTGTGTTTATTGATGCAAATCACGTTATATTGTATTAGAAAATTCCAGAAACTAACATTATATGAGCTAATCGATGTTTTATTTTCTATGAACTTTTAGTTTTTATCAGTTGGTATATGAAAATGTTGTCGCATTAGCACACGAAATTACATACTAAGATATACTATTGTACTGCATTGTATTGTAAAAAGAAGGGTCGTACAGGTTCCATTAATCTCTCCTCACTGCTACGTATTGATCTATTGTAAATACCCTATTCCTTTAGTATCCTTCTAGTCCGATATTTTTTGTGAATTCCAGGATTAGTCTGGGTACCGCGGCTTTAATCTGTTCAAGTGTTAGAGTCCTAGATGCCGGCCTAATGTTTCATAGTCGCAAAGTACATACGTGCTCGGCTGTCTCAGTACCCCGATCTCAAAATCCACACTTGATCAGCAATAGGTACGCATGTTTTTGGGGTTATATTATAGAAGGCAATGACCAGTAAGCAGGCCTGTGAGGGTCCTTAAGTCTGATTTTTCTAGATTAAGAATTTTTTATAACTATTTGGTGAGCAGTTGATAAATTTCTTCACTTGTGTTTGTCTAGGTGATTCCCCCTTCTTGAGCTGGCGCTTTGACACGCCAAAGAAGGATTTTGGTCCAGCGAAATGTATGTCCGCGGCTTGTCTTTCAGCTACATCCGTCCAGAGTAATTTAGACTCAAAGCTGTGAGTAGCTAGAGCTATCAGAGCGGCAAGATATACTAATGATGTAAAATATTTTTCTACATTTCCTTTCAACTCTGTAATCAGTAACAAAAGGGATTTTATTTTAATTTAAGAAGCATGCTCGTTTAGGTTAACAAAGCAAAGTGGTTCCTTAATTTAATAAATTTAATTTTTAATGTATTATCAATATTTATTAATTGGCTGTGTAATGGAAGATATGTACGTTTAACGAAAGTCTATAAGAAACGCTGTTGCTTGGGCTATTGTGTGTGGAAGGAATTAGAAACTAATATTGTTGATGTAATCATTAGACCACCGAAGTTTTATTGTCAATCGCCGAACATCTTAGGTACTAAATATTTCAAATCTACATGTAACAAAAACACTTGGAGTGCATACAGTTATATCTGTCAACTTTAAAATCATTTCCATTTCGTCTCTGTTACTGTTTAAGGAATGTTATTACTGTACTCTAACTGTACTTTTGTGGAGTCTGATTTTTCTGCAAGTGCATCCTTGTGATTATAATAACTTTTTGCAGCTACATACATAATGATAGTGCATGAGTTGCTTTTCCTACATGGCATTCTACATAAGAACAATAATAATAAATTAACACTGAAACCCCGTACCTTTTTTCGCTAACTAAACACTCCAGCTAATATAGTCCTGTTCGTTCCAACATTAGATACCACAACAGCTATTTAGATATAGTTATCCAACGCACAGGCCTCTATTTACGCCGCATCAACATGTCAAGCGAGATTTATATCCGCTGATGCTACGATTGTATACGATCGCTTTGTACTATCGCAAGAAGACTGGTCGATAGCCCCGTTTACATACATAGTATGGACACCAACGAGTAAAGACATTATCCATATGTAATTTACAAACAAATGAAAAGGTGATAATGGTTTAATGACTCGAAATACTGGCTCAGCAAAAAAGCTATTATTATCTTTATAATCGTATTGTTATATGGCCTGCCCAGGTTGTAATAATAATAATAATGCTGATGACGGCGATGATAAAGAAAGTTAACGGCTTTATTACTTATTTAAAGAATTGCATTAACTATGCGTGGCGTCGCATAATGAAACTTCACGTGACTTCACGTGTTATAATAATAGACAGAAGGGTTTTATCGATGATGAAAGCAAATAAAAAATGCATAACTTCTTAACTGCATACGAAGCTTAACTGACTATTAATAGGTACATATCGTAGAATAAATTAAGTATGTAATAAACATTGGTGTTAATAAATTTTGTTGTAATAAACAATGTATGAAAAGAAATGTAGCAGTCATTAATCAAGATATGTATACGTATGTATTAGACGGTTCTTTTATTGAGCTACAAAACTCTCATTTCACGGATGCAAGGACCGAAACAAATTGGTGTTAAAATTTTGTTTATACACCACATTATTTATTATTAGTTTAAATAAATGGTTTTACAGTATTAGATACTTTATCAATTAGACGACTAATTACAAGTAAATATCACCAGAGTTTCTATCTATGTAACTCTGTCTATAAACAGGATTTTCCTTACAGAAAATGTATGATGGTTGTAAAGTAATCCATACATTTCCTAATGCAATACAAAGTGTTCGAACTGTTGTCCGTAGTTCGAAAACGCGGCGTACGTTTTCAAAAATATCTCTCTGAATTCCACAACTGGTTCCTGGTAATCCTGTGACTAAGGTCTTCTAAATTTTCAGGCCGAGGGGTAAGTATAAGCCGCTTGAAGTAACACCATAGAAAAAAGTCAAGCGGCGTCAAATCCGGCGATCTCGCTGGCCATTCTATAGGTTATCTCTTCCTATCCATTTATTCGGAAATACATTGTCTAACCACTGCCGTACCGGAAGAACATAGTGAGAAGGAGCTCCATCGTGTTGAAAATTTAATTCATCCTCATCAAGTAGGAGGTTTTGCACTCATTTTTAGGATATGCAGACATGCTTCGCCATTGAATTTTTCATTAAAAAACAATGGCCCAATTACTTGGTCCCCCAAGATGCCTGCCCATACATTAATTTTTTCAGGGTACTGGGTATGTCCTTCTACAACCAGATGAAGAGGTTTGCGTTACTGCAATATCCACAGTTTATTTACAAATCCATGAAAATAAAAAGTACATTCAAGTACATGAAACAGATATTTCTTATAAATGCATTATTATTACTATTAATCATGGTTGTCATCTGCCCACAAAACTCTATCCTTCTGTCAAAATCGTCTTCACTTAGTTATTGGCATATTTTCACTACAGACGGGTGAAATTTATGAAGTTTTGTAACTTTATGAACAGGTAACAAAGAAATTCTATTTGTCGCAAAAATCTGGCGTAATGAAGTACAAGGATTTATAACGAAATGAACCACCACTTCCACTTGAGCAACTCCATTTAAAACTCTCGGCTGCTTATGTTTCATATTTGCAACAGACCTAGTTCGAGTAAATTTATTAATAAGATTTAAGACATATCTATGAGATGTGTTCTCATCCGGGTGCCTTTCGTTAAATGTTACGGCAGTTCGTCGACCGTATTGATCTTCGGCTCCATAAATTAATAAAATTTCAACCTTTTCTTGCAAACTATAAACCATTTTTATTTTATTTAAATAAGAATGTGAATAAGACACATTCACGTTTTATACTGTTGCTTGTTTTTCGTTTATATCAACGAATGCAAAGTCGACATCAAAACGTACTGAAAACATGCATCTTTATTTTTTTTTTCATCTTTGCTGCAAAAGAATAACTGTGAAAGAAAAAACATCTTAAAGCACGTTTTGAATATCGGATTTTATCCCAACGCTCTTAAAATTAAAAGCAAAGTACACCAAACGATTTTATTAAAAAAATCGAAAGTGAATCGATCAATTTCAAAAAACTAAACGCCAAAATGTAATGTTTCAAAAGACTATTAAAGTGAAGTATTACCCATTTCCATTTAAGATTTTTAAGAGGATCCAAACGGTAGGGTGCTCAAGTAGGTGAGCCAATTTTTGCTTCAAAAGTTGTCCCCCTCGATAATACTTCTTACTTGTTTCAAGAAATTTTTCATGATTTTCTAACATTCCAGAAATTTCCAGAAGTTTTCAAATAAACACGCTACAGTGCACTTTTTTGTTATAGTTACATTGCATTTTATTGTTTATCGAGTCTATCCAACACACTTGTGCTGTTTGAATTGTGCTTTGATAAGTTTATCTCAACATTACCTCTCTGAAAATTATGTTGTAATGAATGTTTAATTATGTGTCAACAGCAAATGGTGGCTCAAATGGAGTATATGTTGAGCGAGCTATTCAATTAAGTCTTACTCTTTTAGATATAAATGACACTATAGTAGTCTACATTTGTAGGTACTTAGGTACATACAGAGTGTAACATAAATATTGCGAAGAAATATTATGGTGAATTCCATAGTACTGTATATGACTACATCCTTACGGGTTATCGATTTCAAATCACATGGTTTCAAACATTTGCAATTGTTTTTCACTTTCGAAGACAGAACGTTAGCGACCATTGAAAATAATGGAAAGAGGAAAATAATCAGGTATGCTTTGAGCGCAACTTTTTCTATCAAAACTATGTATGTACATATGTAGCAACCATCTAAGCAATTACGTTAGCTCTACTTACAATTACATATTTAATTACTGGAAAAAGGCAAGATATCGAAAAACAGAAGAACAACTTTGTGTGAAGTGAACAGCATTTTAAAAAATTATTTTTTGTCGAAAATCACCATGTATGTTGAAAACAAAATGGACATATAGCATAACATGTACTATGCCATTCTGCCATTTTATAAATAAAAACTGGAAGCAATAAAAGTTAACAGTCTAGCGAATAAGTGGAACATACATACATTTTTCCATCGGTCATAAGTACTTTGTTTATTTACTACTCATTTATATAGAAACTGAAACATTATTTAGTTAATCGAAATAACTATATTTATCCATCCATTTCAAACACGGTAAACAATCTAAACTGCTCACTTTCTAATCATAACAATTCTTTCGTTGCGGAGTGAATAAGCACTCCATATTTCAAAATAGAAATTGCTAACCCAATTTTACCGTAATGGCAGAGTGAGAGAAGCCGTGGAAGCTTGTGCGCTTTCTAAAACTTATTGGGAACTCGGTGGCAAATCGATTTGTTAAACATCTTGTAAACATCAACACGGCAACTATACTCGCCAAACTTTGCCAGTTTATTTACCTTGGTACATGTTGTACGCAAATATAACTTTTAAAAATAAACTAATTGTTATCAGGTAATGATAGGCGAGGTTAATAACATGAAATACGTTATTTATGAAGAATAATAATAAAATATCTACAATAATTGTGTTCAATATTACACCGTTCAGTTGAACTAAATCACATTAGTATCCCCTTTAGAATGCATTACAAAGATAGATAAATCTAAATGTAGGCTAATTTATGGTTAATTCCATGATTTCCCACCAAATTTCCACCTGAATTGAGAGAGAGAGAATTTTATAAATTAAAAATTAACGAAAGGTAAATTTTGTTAACTTCGTACATTCCACAGCCGATGATAATACCAGAAGATTTCTTGAAGTTATATTCGGCGTTAAGTCTCGCTAATGACGTGATGTTTCATTATTTAATTCGCCAAGATTTTCAGGTTTTAAGGATCTGATATGGTGTGGCAATAGTCTCATATTAAATAATTTATTTAGAACATCACACAAGGTTTGCGGAGTATGCTATTTAGTTAAAACAACGTTCCCACAACAACTTTCAGAACTTATTAACTCTACTTTCTGTAGTTGCACTACTTATAGCCAAGTTCAAAATTTAAATAAATAAATAAGCAAGTATGTATATAAAAACAATACAGTTAAAATATTGCAGTAATATCATTTGTAAAGATGAAAAATCGGGTTGGAGATTGTGGATTCAGTGTTCAATTTTCCGACATTTTGCTTGGATATCTGTAATACAATACAAGGGACAAGCTGTAATTATTGAGACTAGAAAAACTGATACAAGTATTTAGAATTGTTATTTTGTGTATATTCACAGTAATTGCCATTTACAATAATGTACTTAACCATTTTTTCCTTCCATGGTTTAAAAGCGTTCAACTAGCTGTCTTTAAGGATACTATCAAAAAAACACCTAACCACGACGTCAGTCTCTTCTTCTGGCTGGAACCTTTTCCCTCTCAAACGTTTTTTGAATTCAAAAAATAGCCAGAAATCAGACACCGCCAAATTCGGTGAGTAAGGAGGATGTTTCATAACTTTGATTATATTTTCCGCTAAATAATGAACAGTTGTCCTTGCTGTATGCGACGACGCTGTATCATGATGTAACATGGTTCTCTTAGGCACTTTACTGAACACAATAGGCAAACAATTTTCAACGGTGCATTTAGCGGTAACTATTCTCTGATCTTCTACTTTAATTGCGGCCACCAAACCTGTACCTCTAAAAAATGCTGCGTACATAATTTTGTTCATTGCTCGTTTCCTAATTTTCATGTATCCAGGCTAGGCTTTTTTGATGGGCTCTAGCAGCATTCAACATATCTAAAGTTTGTTGGCAAATTCTAACACGTTTTGCTGTTTATAAATTTGTCAGATGACGCGGTACAAACCAAATTACAACCTTTTTCAAATGTAAACGATCGTGCAATATTGATTTCATTTGCGAGGATCCAATCTTCAGATTGGATTCTTCCTCCATTTCCTTCGCCGCAGCAATGTTTTCGGGGTTAAAGTAGTTAAAGGAAGGCCAGCTCCTTTACTGTATACCTCTGGCCTGCAACTCTGTTCAAGTTATACATATACAATTATTTTATATAAACAGCAGCCCCAATGATGGCGCGATCCCCAAATGCCGATTTTAAACTTTCCTCACACTCATATGTGCTCAAACCTTTCTTGAATTCATAGTAAATTATTGCCCGAAAATTCTCTCGTGATAATTTTTTCGATAACAAAAGCTTATTCTATAAACTATTTCTCAGACACTATTCAACCGAATTGTACAAACTAAATTGCAATTGACAGATAGAATGATGCATTATTTAATAAACAACAATTTCTTTTGCACAGGTAACTAGATTTTTGAATTCTCAATAATTGTAACTTATTCCTCGTAGAACAAAATGATCAATAGGCCACCAAAAAGACAATTCACCACAAGTAGTTGTTGACAAAATGACCTATATGATGCGCAACATAGAGTTAGCAACAACGATATGATGTACAATCCAATGTTTCCAATGTTTTAATAAGTTTCAAGTTACAACAACAAAATAATTCAGAAATCAATCGTTGAAAACGGCAGCACAACCAGCATTGCTGTAACTTTGTTTTCCTGACTATTCACAGTTTGAGAAGGGTACTCTCACTATTAACGCAACCTAAACCATACATCATTTTCCTATGAGCAACATTCAAATCGTCTTTATTCCTGATTGATTGTTCCATTTAGTTGCGGAACTAAGCTGCGTAGCGTTGTATTTGAGGTCCAAATAGGATTATGTTTGAAACGATGAATTCTTTAGAGAACTATAAATCGAAACTACACAATCTATCACAAGTCAGTCCTGAAATTTTTGATTGGGCTATTGCCATCGTGTGTTGGATTATTGTAATCCGACGTTTTGGCAGTTCGTCTACTGCCGTCATCAGGGTAGTTTTGGTTTCTTTGTAAACTCATTGACACATTGTTTTTCTATGCTACAAGTGGAAAAACTATACATAACAATAACATGACATTTACAATTTAACAAAATATGTCAACATCATGTCGCACGCACAAACGTGGATACGCCAAGGCCTGCGCAGGTTCTTTATGCGTCTCTAATTTCTGCCTCTAATATCGTGGTTGCCGGTGTTTTTCTTAGGCTATTTTTAATCATAGGTAACCATACCTGATTAATATCCAGGCTTGGTGTACTTATGGCATTTGGTGTTATGGCCATATATGCTGCTTCTTTTAGTTTTCGTTTTGTATAATGGTTTTCTCTTGCCAGGATTGTCGCTTTGTCCCATTCAATCCTGTGATCTTCTTCCCAGGCATGTTGCACCAAGCGTGATTTCTCCATTTCCCCTAGTCGAACCAATTTCTTGTGTTCTCTGATTCTCACTTGCATGGGTCTGCTTGTTTCTCCAATGTATGCTCTCTCACATTCACATGGTACCTGGTATATACAATCCTTCGTTCTTTTGTTCACGTTGTCCGGCTTGGTTTTGGTTAGTTTTGATCTGCTCGTGTTGGTCGTTCTTATGGATGTTCTAACCTTGTAATTGTTGCCTATTCTCCTGATAGTTTCGGATAGGCCTTTTACGTAGTAGATAACTGTTGTGCACATCTTGTCGTTTTGTTGTGTTGCCCCTGCTGTGCTACCCGAGTCTTTTTTGCTACCGCCAACGTCTTGTCTGTATAACCATTCTGCTTTAGTGTGTGTGTTATGTTGCGGAACTCTTTTTTCCTATCTTCTTCCTCTGAACTGATAATGTTGACTCTATCATACAAGCACCGGGCTACACCAACTTTCACTTTTTCATTACAATAATCCGACAAACGATGGGAATAGCCCAATCAACAATTTCAGATATCCTAATCACTCCTAATACAATTCGCTCAATAAATTTCCAAT
Source organism: Popillia japonica (assembly GCA_004785975.1). Taxonomy (NCBI): domain Eukaryota; kingdom Metazoa; phylum Arthropoda; class Insecta; order Coleoptera; family Scarabaeidae; genus Popillia; species Popillia japonica. The sequence goes on along the minus strand of SMLS01074843.1, from coordinate 63,812 downwards.
TCGTTCATAACTTCATTTCCTATTAGTACCTCTCCTTACTCTTATTACTTACAGTCCTTTTATGAGTACAGCAACTCGCTCCTCTTAATTTCAAACTACTTCAACCAAAATAAAAATGAATTAAGAACAATATACATAGATACCAATAATATACATAGATAGTTTACATCAAAGACAACTAAGAAGTTCGGTGTCATTGATAAGTGCGGGACAACATCTCGAAAATGGAAGACGCAACTTTCTTATTTCGCCAAAATGTTAAGCTTTTTGTGGTTACTTTCTGTGGTTACTTTGTGGTTCTCATAATAGAAAACGTGGAGAGTGTAATGTTTCACTCTCAAAAGATACTTGTGTACTATCTTCATAGTTGAAGCAAAACATAAGAGTGGTATATTATGTTGAAGTTACAAGTCACAACAAAAGGTAAGTCCTTTAAAAGTATTATTCGTTTACGAGTTCGACTAACAATAAGGTCAATTCCTATCGAAACGGAGCATATATCTGCCGCAACATAAATACAATAGCAAACACAATAATTATAACTTTAATAAATCACAAAGATAAGCGACTCTCAGTAGGACGAAACAAATGTGGCAGCTGAATATTTATTATTAATATTGTTTCGTATCACATTAAACCCGATCGTGACTTAATAGATGTATATATTACATATATTTAAACTGTACGTAGCGCATGCTTTTATTAAGTTCGATTTATTACTCCACGAATTGGAGGTTTAAATAAACAAATTAATGTAACAATAACAGCAAATTTACTACGAATAACCTATTAACCTTCACGAGTGTAATTGATATACTTTATTTCCCTTCCAGGTTCGCTATTTGTTATCCAACATTACTCAAAACTTTTAATCTTTCCAGCGATGCCCTTATATGCATTGTGATTCGTGCTCAGAACATTTAAATGCGCGCAGCTTTGGCTGTCGAGCTAGTCGAGAGATGTCAGGAAACCTTATAAAAGTCATCCACACGGTCACGTTGTTGAACCGAATGTCGCTTTAGTCGTTTTAACTTTGCTACGATAATTCTAGGAGTTTTCCGCATCTCGAAAGGCTATTTTATTATTTCAATGTTTGACGTAAATTTTAACTTTACTCTGATTTGTTTGAGCGATAACTCCGCTCTAGTTTACGTAAATGTGCACAGCGGTTTATTCCAAGAACCATTTGTTTTTTTAGCATCAACTAGCAGTCGAGCCGTTACATGACTAGAAATAGGTTAGATGGTATTATAAATTCAATAGCTCGAATTATTCTGTGAATAGTATGATGTATAATTTTCATTTATTTTTTCATAGGTTTTTTCCATAAAATCTATTGAGTTAACATTGCTTGGAATTTCATTAATATATTTGCAAAAATTACCAAGTAAATTCATTTGAACTGTAAATATTCTCTACAAAATGCAAATAATATGTTAATGTAATGGAACACCATTGCATGATTCGTATAAGCGAATTAACTAACAAAGGACTGATGTCGCTGCAATAACTCTCCCTACTATTTCAAAGAGAATAATCGATCATGTTGGACACTACTGCACACGGCGGGGCAGTAAACTATTATTTGACCTAAAAACGGAAAATATTTATCTCAGATTGGAAACGGTTGCTTTCGTCGGAGATCGTAGCAGAATTACTTTATGTATATGTGGCAATCTAGCATTAGGGTTAGAGGGCACATCGACACTACGGGAACGATACTGAACGAGCCTCTGTTACGAATGCTGACGGACAGTATGGCAACTGGAACTATCTTCATTGCAAAGGTGGAAATCTCTATACCGAACATAGATCAGGTACGGAGGGACTTCACTGCTTCTGACGATTAGTTCATGGACGAATCTTAATCCAGCCCAAGCCACAGGAGCCGGCAATTACGGAACTAACTCTGAACAAAGGAAATGGCTAAGCCTGGGTAAGCACACCACAGTTTTCCAAGCAGAAGTATTCACTCTTGCAACCTGTACGGGAATTATTGCAAAGGGAGGCTGCAAGAATAGGATAATAAATGTAATGACTGATAGCCATCTTGAACCTTATCACTAGGTCGAAACTAGTTAGGCAATGTAAACGATCCCTTATTATTTTGGCACAGATAGCAAGATTTCCTTGGCTTGGCTGGCAGGACATGAGCATATTAAGGGGAATACAATAGCTAATGAACTAGCCAGGAAGAAGACCCGCATGCGGTATAACTAAGGATTGCGCTATGAGTGACTGGTCCTGGTTAGACAAACAGAATGTTAAGAAATGGAGGTCGACAGCAGGTCAACTCTATACTAAAGAGCTAATGGGGGATTAGAATTAGGATTATTACTGGGCTGATAACAAGACACTGCCCCCTAAAAAGTATCTATATAACACAGGTCGAGCAAACTAACCATGGCGTAGGAGATGCGAGGTGCAGGAGAAAGCAAGTCTACATGTAATCTACTCATGCGAGGAACTAAAGGAACTTAGGCAGAAATATTTCGGAGAGGGCTTACTTGTGCCCTCAAAGATTCTCAACCTTCCACTGGGCAAGATACTGGGCCTCATAGAGGACACTAGGATGCTCGAGTGGAAGTGAGAGATTTGATAAGGTTGATACAATAAGCATCTAGCTCAAGTGCCTGGTCAGTAAGGTGTCCACCCTAATTCGTGAACGAATGAACACTTTATGTACAACACTCCTTTAAAATGTTACAAAAATTAGAACCACCAAAGAGGAAGAGAGAGAGGGGCAGGAAGACAACTTAACAACAGATGAAATTTGGTTTCGTCAATTGCAAAATTATACATGATAGAAGACTGGACTTTGAAACAATATTCAACAAACCTAAAACCAATACACAAAAATTTTAAATTTCGAAAAGAATTGTTCTCAACTATTTCATGAGTTGTAGATGGTAGAGACCTAAAAAGATTAAAACAACAACCGGAAGCATGTTGGATATTTGTTTCCAGCTTTCCTTGTTCTGCGATAACCTCTGCCACTTTTTGAAGCTACATACTTAGTTCTTGGTTTGCATCTTCCTCTTCTTCCGCTCAGAGCTCCCATCAAAACTTGTTTCTTTGGTCGTTCGTCATTCAGTCTCGCCCCGTGTCCTAACTATCACATCCACTGGTAACCTAGCTTTTTCCTTCCATAGGTATATTCTTCTTAGCGCCTTTCTTTCAAAGATTTCCAGCATTTGCATTTCCTCCCAGTTTAGTTTCTAAAATGCACATCCATACATCACTGCCGATCTCAGCGTACTTCTGTATAACTTATTCTTTAAATTGCGTGAGGAGTTGTTTGAGTTTAACGGGCGGTATAGTCCCGGTATACGTTTTATTCCTTTTGCAATTCTCTCCTGTATTTCGATTTTTTCCTCACTCTTGTTTCTTATGGTTATTCCTCTGTAGTTAAACCTTGCCACTTTATTGAACCTGCACTGGATCTTCTCGGTCTTAACAATTAGTTTCTCACTGTTCGTATTAAAACTTCCAATACCAGCACAATATACGTTGTTTTATTTTCGTTTATTATTAAACCCTTATCCTTAGCGGTTTCCTCCAAACCCTTAAATACTCTACATTTTTCTGCAGGCCGTCCATTCATACACACTTTATCATCTGTCTCAGTTAATTTTTGTCATTTTTGTCGTATGATTTGTACTTGTACGCTAAATTCTCTAGTTGCATCGTATAGTTTTTCTCTTTTCGCTGTGTCATATGCTCTTTTGCAATCTAAATCTAAATATCCAAACCCATGCAAATGCTTCTAACTAGAATACAATTTCTTTTAAATTCGTAGTATGAAATGAAGATAAAGTTTATATACATATATACAACCGGATTCGAGATATAATAAGAATAATAAGGCATCGGACCCTGTGTGCTCGCTTGTACGAATCTCCTAATCCAACTGTTATAACCCTCATAGAACGAACATCTTACTTTCTTGTCCTCGTACCCTCTTCGTGGCTGGTGTAGCATCTGTCACTTCCGCCATCTACAGTGCGACATCCGGTCCGCACGGAGACACGTTGATGAGGGGACTTACTCGTGGAACCTAACTCTTCCGGATGTGGTAGAGGCGGTGGTCGAAAACGGAAAAAGATATAGAAATAATGGGATACTACGCATTGTGTACACTAGCTACTAAAATGAATGATAAAGAAAGACATTATGTAAGTTTTAAATAGAATATTATGGAGTCCACATAATCTGAACATTCGAGCTACTAAGACCTATTAAAGAAACATTTTGTCGTGTTAATATATATTTGACGAACATAAATTGGTGAAAAGGTATTATTGAGTATTTTCCTTGAATTGAACACCCAAATAATATATATTCGCGCATGGTGGATTCGCAGGCTTGAAGAAATATGATTTTGTGGTATTTCCCAATTGTCACGTTAATAATCTCTTTTGACATCGAGTGAATATAATTAGTTTAGCGAATGCTATATTCGCAGATCTTGGGAACCCTACTCCAAATACTGCTGTCAATCATTAAGGCACATTTCTTTCTCTTTTCAGAAAAGAAATTTCTTCGTTCGAAGATACGGACAATATCGCACAAAAAAAATGAGAACTATTATTCAAAACAGGTCGTTTAGTGAAGGTTAGTTCCGTGTATTTCAGAAAATTTGTACGTAATAATAATAATGTACGAGGGCGTATATTTATGTTATCTGCCTCGCCATGAAAAGAAGCATATAAGACAAAAAATACTTTTCTATACTCCCTACAACACTAATACACTTATTCCATCTATTTTCCAGTTGCCCCATACTCTGAGATAAAAATTGCTTCGGTAACCCCCCAAAATATTCTTCAACAGCTTCTTTGAGTTCTTCATCAGAAGCAAAACGCTTTGCCCTGAGATGCATTTTTAAATTTTTGAATAAGAAGAAATCTGACGGATCTAGGTGGGGGCTCTAAGGTGGATGTCTTAACTCTATAAAACCACGGTCATTGATTATCTGCTGAACTTTGTTTCCCTTATGAACCCGACAATTGTCGTAGAGCAACTTTTTTGGGGATAAGAATGCGGACATTTTTCCTCCAGAGCAGTTTTTTGATTTTTAATTGTGTTTCCGTAAGTCTCTCCATTTATAGTAGATCCTCTCGATAAATACATATACAAAAAGCAAGACTCCTTCAGCATTTCAGAAAACTGTTGCAATCAGTTTTTTTTTTCCAGAAAATTGTGTCTTGGCATTTTTTGGTGGTGGAGAGGCCTCATGAACCCACTGCATGGATTCTTGTTTAGTAGGAGCGACCCAGTAATATACCCAAGTTCCATCTCCGATGATAATTCGAGACAAAAAAATTTGGTCCCTCTCCAACTCGACCAAATTTTCTTGAGAAACTTCTTTTCTGTACAGTTTTTGTTCAGGTATAAGCAGCAATCTGGGTCTCCACCGTGCAGTTCCTTCACCTTCTTCATACCTAAATCGTCATGCAAAATTTGGAGGACACTTGCTTGGGATATACAGACTTCATTGGCAATGACAAATCTTTACACGCCGATCTTTCAGTACCGAATTTTCGCTTTTCGCACAATGTCTTCAGTTCGAGCTTCAACGGGTCCTCATTGATTGACTTTCGGCCCCATCGAAAGAGTATAGACCAATATTTTACTTGGAAATCATGGAATCATGTATCTTCCCCATATACCATTTATGCATTGCCGTATTTTGTCAGCAAATTTATTATACTGCGATGTTCAACCTTAGTTTCACTCATTTTATCGAGAAATAGACCGTCTCAAATCTCTATAAACAGCACAAACTATGTAAACACAACTTGGCGCATGTATTTCTAACAGTGACAGCAGTCTTTCTATAAGTTGTTTGACATCGTCACTCTATTGTTTCATTGCTCATAAAAATACGCCCTCATATGTATTAGCTTTCAGATTAACTCGTTAACTCGTATGCACTTCAAAATATGGAGGTAATCCGTACTCTTTGATAAGTATCAGCTCGGAGAACATCCTCTTTTTCAGCCCTAATCTTGCTTATGGGTATAAAACAATTATCATGCATGTAAAACAATTAAGTATGAAAGATTATTGATGAATAAAAACAACTTTGATAAATTACACAAAATTTGACCAGCATTGGATAAATTTTCCGATACTTCTATTTCATCCTACAACAAACCTTCTAAAAGTCAAATAATAGATGAATTCATTGTCAAATGGGAAGAAAAGCTACCTTTCTGTATCGTTTAGTTTAAACTTTGGGAAGGTAAACTAAATTTAATTTAATGACTAAAAACCTGATAAATGGTAGATTTATTTAGTTCAGTTATCGAGTTAAATTCCCATCATCTACACTCAATAACGTAAGTTATCAGTTTTAGGGATAAACAAGTAGGGATAAACAAATGTTGCCAATAATTGGAACAAATTGGTAGATCATATGCAACAGTGTGCTAAATAAAATTAACACAGTAAGTATAAGGTATCATACCCATTGGGATACAATGTCAAACTTATATACCAGTTAATCCGTCAGCTATATGAGAAAAATATAGACAACACTGTAACTTTATGACTACATGAAAACCATGCACTTAAATCTAATTTACGTTCTCAAATGTGTCTCCAGTATATGGGGTTCTAATTTCTTACTTGTACGTTTTATTTGATTGCTGCGAATAATGTTCTTTTAATTCTACGCTAAAGTTTCTAACTTTTCTAATGCTGTAAAGTTTTCATACTATCTCCAGTACTAGTGCAAGTTAGACGTCTTAAAGCATGTTTAGCATGAATACACGTAACGCTAGGGTAGTCTTAACTTTAACCTAACATTAGACTTCGCCTAGCATTAGAAAATAACATATTAATGAAGAATTCCGAGTTTTCCATCCACATACAAAAAATTTCATCCTAGCATGTGAAAGTCGATTCTAGTTTACATCAAGCATCAAAATATACAATATTCAAGCGAACTTCATTTTCGATTGTAATTTATCTATTCTGTTTAGATTACTAGTTCTTTAGTACACTTCTTAGAAAAATACATATACTGATGGACTAGCCATAAAACCAGTTATAATATTCTAGTATACTCAGCAAAATTTCTATAATGTATAATTTTGTATTTTAGTTAGTTGCACATATAAGTATTTTACGAAATCAGGCATTCTATTCCAAAGTAAGAAAGCTTCTCATGATCTTTTATTTGTTGTTTATTTATTATTAAATATATATAATTGAGGTCTATCTATCAGCTGAGAAAGAAAATTAGATTAGATTGGGTAAGGGTGACGCCAAGGGTCTCTTTCACCGCGACCTTTCAGATCTATTGTGATCCCCATTGAGCCGACAAGACGCCCTCTAACTTTGCTCTCTTTATGAGGCTTAGCGTCCTTGAGAGCGGCTCCCTTGTGTAGCTGTTCGCTGGGAGGTTATCTGTGCCCAACGTTAGAAACCTTGTCCTAGCCAGGCCGTCGCAATGGCACAGCACATGGACGGGGGTTCTTCTTCTTCCTTGCAGAATCTGCAGATGCGACCTTCCGCTAGGCCTATGTTGTACATAGGTATGCCTACAGTGACCTGTCAGCAGACCTAGTATCATTTTTACGGTTTTTCTGTCTTTGCCCAGCAGGTCTCTAGTGATGATGATTGCCCTGGTGATCTTTACCACCATTCCTTGGACTTGTTGTATATCCATTCGTTGATGGACTTTCTGATTTGTGGTTTGATAGTGCCGAAGGATGGGCCGAGCCCGAAGAATTGCCTTGACGAACCTTGTCTGGCCAGATCGCCTGCCGCCTCATTTCCCTTCACACCCTTGTGGCTGGGAACCCAGGCCAAAGTTAGTTTTCTTTGGGAATTCACCTCATTTAAGGCGTTTACGCAGTCCCAAATCAGTCAACATTTGCTGAGCTTTTACCGAGTTCGGTCAATCTTTCTGCTTCTCTAATGCAATGGTGAATTACTGCCACTTCAGCTTGAAACACCGTTGGAAGAAAATACTTACTCAAATAAATTGTCATAGCGAGGTAGAGTTGGCAAACCGAGTCATAGCTAATCTACAGCATCAACAATTTTTTAATGTTGTGTAATTTCTACGACATACTTAATGTTGACGCGAGTAATTGAAAACTAACTCGAAGGCAGCTCTCATCCATATTTCGGTTAACCCCTTCTGGTAACCGATTACCTATTACCAGTAACTAAAAATTGTGTACAAAGAAATTTATTTAGGAAACGTTTCCGGTGGCTAAACACCACCTTTAAAATAGGCACATAAACAGGCAAGACTGAAGTTTGCGTAGGATTACATGAGATGGAATCATAAGTACACGTAATATTTTTTAACGAGAAGGTAAAGTAAAACCGTCTGACGGTTTCATACATATATTATTGGTAGGATTTACACAAGAACATTGAAGTTAGGATGAACCAAAACTTTGGTGGCGGCAAGGTAATTGTTTGGGCTCCCTTTAGCCAAACCCTCAAGCACCTAATTGTTCTATTTTTACTCGAAATTTTCTAATTCTTATAAAGTACTTATAGAAGTTTCATTTTATTTCTGTAAATATACTCTCCAAATTGCTGCAATTTAGCAACCGTTAAACGGACTATTTACTTATTTTTGGTATTGTATATAGCAGAGACAGACCTAAGATTAATCTACACTTCGTTTGCAAAGAACGTTATCATATTACAAATAACATAAAGCTCTTATTTCACTTATACGTAAATCTCAAACGTACAAATTTCCAGAATGAAACAGAAACAGAAATTTCAAACGTAACAGATCATAATTTATAACCAACCATCCGTTTTAAAATACAAACACAACTCAAAGTATACAACACAACAAATTACAACATCCCTAGCTGACACAATAGAATAACATCTTTTCAACCTTTCCGACCGCTCGTATCCGAGACTTCTTTACGAAGTAATTCCACGATGTTGAGCGCTAAATCATAACTTACTACTAAGGGCCGGTTTCATAAATAATTTAAAGTGCCTTTAAAATTTAAAGACGACTTTAACTTTTAAAATCCGTTTCATAATCTCACTTTAATTTTAAAGTAAGCTTTAAAGGTCCGTTAAGTTAAAGTCCCAATCTCGAGCCTTTATCTCGTAAAAGTCGCCTTTAGTTTCTACGCGCAAGCGCAAAATCACAAGCAAAATTGACATAACCGCAAATCATTACAAATTATAATTTTGTATTCCGTGTCTGTAGAATTTTTTTTATATTTATATACACCCTGATTTTCTCCTTTTCAAAATGAATGTAATAACAAGCTCGAGCTCATCGTCAGATGATGAAGAAGTAGTAGTTGTGAGAAGGCGAAAAGTGTATAGAAATAGAGTGGATTGTTTTAATAAATACAATGAAAGTGAATTTTTTGAAAGGTTCAGGTTAACAAAGGAAACTGTTAGGACATTATTAGATCGTGTACAACATTTAATTGCACCTCATACAAATCGGTAAGTTGAGGTATTATCCAACAATGATAATATTCTTTCTTAATGTATCTGTATTGTAGGGGAGGATCTATACCAGCAATGATTCAATTACTATTAACACTACGCTTCTATGCAACTGGTAGCATGCTGATATCTGCAGGAGATTTTGTAGGTGTATCAAAGGCTTCAGCATGCAGAGTTGTAAAGAAAGTCTCCACTGCGATTTGTACGTTGTTACCAGAATATATTAATATGCCTCGAAATAATGTAGAAATAGGTAATATTACACGGAAATTCTATGAAATCGCACGATTTCCTAGGGTAATAGGAGCTATCGATTGTACATTGATAAAAATACAATCTCCTGGAGGAAATGATGCAGAAATATTTAGATGCCGCAAAGGTTTTTTTGCACTAAATGTGCAAACTGTGTCAGATCCCGATCTCAAAATAAGAAATATAGTTGTTCGATGGCCTGGTTCTTGTCACGATCAAACTATATTTAATAACTCCAACCTGAAGCAAGATTTTCTTGCAGGAAGATATGGACGGTATTTACTGCTAGGAGATAGCGGATACAGAACAGAACCATATCTAATGACACCACTGCTAAATACCCAGACAGCGGCAGAAAATTTGTACAACGAGTCATTAATTAGGTCAAGAAATGTAGTGGAACGGCAGTATGGTGTATGGAAAAGAAGATTTCCGATACTAAGTATGGGAATAAGATTACATTTAGAGACAGCAATGGATGTAATAGTCGCAACAGCAGTGTTACACAATATTGCAGTCGAAATGAATGAAAACATTCCAGACGATTGGGTTCATAATAACAATCATGGTCACGACAATGATATAATTGAACATAATGAAAATGAAGGGGGTCATGGGGCAAGAAGATTATTAATTGCAGAACATTTTGCTAATTTATAGTGTGTATACTGTTTCTCTGTGCAAATAATTTAATATGTCATATTTCATGAATAAATTTTTTTACTGGTCAATTCTTTATTGTATCTTAGTTTTTGATACTTCCTAGAATTTCTATAAATTAAGGCAGTCTTCGTTTAAAAAAAAAACAGTTTCAATCTTTTTTGAGCAACAGCTCAATATGTGAATATATCCATGTTTTGTTCATTTTTTTGTCTCGACTGTCATGAGTAAAATATGATTTAACACATAAAAAGTAATGGGAATAAAAATTTTTCAATTTGATTTTTTACTAAACATACAGAATAAGTAAAACTTCATTTAAGCCCATTTTTTTATTTACTTATCAGTTTGCAATTTTCTAATTTCCAAATCTAGAAGTAACATTTTTTTTGTATGTTCCTCTTCCCTTCGTTTGTCCTCCCTCATTGCTCTTTCTTCCCTTCTTTTCTGTTCTTCCAACTCCGCCTTCAAATACTCCACTTTTAATTTGTAGTATTCTTCTTTTGTTGCACCCAAAGAAGTTGGAATCGTTTCCTTTAGCTTTTTTGATATGGGCTCTTTCAATTTCCTGGGTACATAGCGACTCCAGTCTGCATCCAAGGAACGCTGGAAATTATGAAATAAATAAACTGTATAGCTGTTTCGTGTAGTATATACCTTTAAGGTTGATTTTGGAGTATTTTTACCATTCTCTTCCAACGGTGTCTGCTTTATCTCAGCAGTGATGTTCTAAAAATTATGTATTGAATTGTATATATGTATTAAAGAACTGTGACACATGAAAGTTTACCTTTGGAGTCGTCTCTTGAATACTTCCACAAGTCTCTTTAGACATTACAGGAACCTAAAATAGATTCTTACTAGATAGATAAAATTTAACACAATGCAATGCTTACATTTTCTGACCAATCGGAACTACAAGAAGGTAGTGCTTCCATTTCAGAGCCTCCGCCATTTACTACAAATATCTAGAAATATAAAAACCTATTGTTAATAGGTTTGCTCCTCGCATACATGTAATACTTACAGGAAGGGGTTCACACTCAATTATGGCATGTGATGGTGAATCTATAATATTTGTACTAAGATCCTCCTATAAAAATAAATACTTAACATTTAGATGCAATAAAAGATTTTCGTGTGCACAATAAGTTCCTACGTATAGATCATTTACATTTGCTTGACACTGCGAGTAATGCAATTATTAATACTGTATCTCTTACAAACTATAACTGAACTTACTTGCTGTCAACGAAATGTGAACAAACTATATGATACTATTTAATAATGGCAATTATAATTACAAGACAATTGTCACTGTCCATTGAATAGTGCAGTCCCACCACCGTTTTAATATTTATTATTTTCAAGATAGCCTCCACAATAGGGTCAAAGCTACTGTAACCGGGGCCACCACCTGTACCCTTAATACATTGCCTTTCGTTAGCTATTACCCTCCGAGCCTTGGTCTTTAAGTTATCATATTTTGATTTAAGTTGTTCAATACTACGGCATATGTAACTTTTACTATTGAAACAGTTTTGGACACGTTCCCATGCTTGTTCCTAGCAATATACAGACATATTTATATAAAAAAGTACTACTTTACTATTAATGTTCACTTACCTTTTCTGTATTTGATAATTTGTTAGATGTTTTATTTTCTATTATATCTTTTTCCTTATAAATTTCATCTGCCAGTAGCAGCTCCTCTTCTTTGCTAAAATTTGTGCTTCTAACTTTCTTTATTTTCGATTCCATTACTTCTTATTAGTTTATTCCAACGTGATTCCAATGCGATAAAACAAACACAAAACACAATATTTGGCGCGTAAACTGCCACTGCCAAACAAAAATAACTAAAAGAAACTAAGAAACAATGTGACCAACCTACACTGATTCTATAAAAGTTCACTTTTACTAAAGGCGCAGGTCACGTCCTTTATGAAACACATCCTCTTTAAAGGAGATATTAAAGTCGCCTTTAAGCTAAAGTCGGCTTTACTTAAAGGGGCTTTAAGAGCGGGATTATGAAACCGGCCCTAAAAGGATAGCTTGCATTTGCCAGTATACACATACTTTAAATTTAAGGATAACGCTCGGACAAGAAGATTCTACCGTTTTCAAAAGCACTGAAGAGGAACGTCGGAACATACATACATATATACTTCTTCATCTCTGTCTAGCGCATGAATTGCTAGGTCGGTCGCAGTGTATGGTATACTACTCTGGCTCGTGTGGTCGCATCGATCGGCGCCTCTGTGCAGTTCCAGCACACGATTCTGTGCTACTCCTATATTCATTGGTCTTTTGTTTATACGGAGTAATTTGCGTCATCGGTCTCCTTTTTACACTGTTACAAGGTGGTTGGGTGTACTGTAAGGAATTAATCGATACTTCTAAATATACGAAAAGGGTCGGCAAGAAATAGATCAGTTTGAATTATTAACTAACAATAGTATCGTATACAACTTTCCCAAAGCATTAATAATTCTCGTCAACATCATAGATAAACAACAATCATTTAATAAATAGTAGCAATTGAATATAGGAAGTAATAAAAGTAAGGAATAAAGTATCTTACCTTAAATTAAAAAAAAACTACACCAATTACATTCAACAGTCTTATTTTATGTATCTTTTGAAAGCAACAGAAATCGTAAAAAGTTTTGAGCCACAGCAACAGCAATTTTGGAATCGTTTGGCGCATTCAACAGAAGCACACAACTACAGCTAGTAATGCTACTTTCGCGAATGCACCCATTGGCAAACATTAATTTTGTCGACTTTAAAAACATTAGATTACCTCTAGATTATGTCAGCTTTGGTTATTGTTCTATATTAGTTGTGTGACCACGCTTAAACTAAAAATGTATAATTCCTTTCTCCTAATATTGGCTTTAATATTGGAATGATGAAATCCGTGAAGGAAAGCGCTGTAAAAGTCTAGTAATGTCAAATCTAACACTCTTCATCATTAACTAATCACCCTTCTCCATGGTCTTGCTACATAAAAATGCGTCATCAGCTATGTAAAAATATGTATAAGTGTGCTTAGTATACAAGAATTCTACTAGGATAACTGCAGACTGCAGTATTCTATTTTATTGTTCCCAATACAAATCCACAAACTAAAATATGTAAGTACAAAAAGCAACAATACTAACACATTTCGTATGTTTATTCAGACAGGCATCTATTTTTAGCTGGAATAAGTTTTCAAAATCGAACTAAATAAGATCTTATACACTATAGGATAATCAAGATTCAATATCGATCAGTATTCATGTTTCAACATAAGCAATTTTTTGACATTCCCTATCGCTGCAATGGAGTAAAAGGCAAAACCGTACCACTTTTCCGCACAAATGCTTACGAGAGAAAGATAGATATAAAATAGTAATACCTAAAAGGAGATAGCTACACGAACTCTTCGAAGATGTTTCGATGATATAAAACGACTGTTCTTTTTCCTTGCCGCTAACCGAAGTTCGAACGATGATAGCGCACGTACGAAGGCCGTCGTCACTGCTACCCTCGTGTTTTCTATCCTTGCTTCCGAGTTTCTCTTCCACATCAAAATTTATGCTCTACAACGTAAAATTTAGATTTTGTACAATATTTAGATATGAAGCAAATCATAAGGGATCTATAATTGAATACACGAGTAATGCAAAATTGGATTTTAATTGAGGAAGGTGGTAAATCCGTTTATTGTAATCGATTTTTATAAGGTAGCGTTCCAACTTCTCTAATTATGACAACAAAATTATCAAATAAGTCATTTTATGCGTTTATTTATTCTTATTTACGTACGCGTAGTATAGCTAAATTGAGCTTAGTATATGTTCATGACACAATCAAATTTGTGGAATTGCGGTGAGGTAATGTTGTAACAAAGCCATAGAAACATATTTACAGAGTTATAGTGGACAGCATTGACAATTAATACAGTCTAGGAGGTTCACTTCTTGAATGGTTAGTTGGCGTAATTAATATGTGTGTTATATTTATGTTCTTTTCTCCATTTCTTGCTTTCGTCGTTTATAAATAACAAAATAACTGTTCTTATTACAACTGTATAAAGAATTATTAATGGTAGTAGTACTTTAGTAATTCTAAATATATCTGAAAAAAAAGATGTTTTCAATAAGACAATGGGTATACCTACTATTGTTACAAAAACTTATTTATTTTATAGTTTCATATTTGATGTTACCAGCCTTTGCCCATATCTCAACTTTAATTCGTTTTGGCATTGTGGAAATTAGCTTTCTATCTAGATTTACTGATGTAGCGTCCCACTCTTTTGCTATTTGCTATCGCAGATGCAGTTTAGAGCCACAATGACGTCTTGACACCTTTCTCTTTAGAATCGACCATAAATTTTCAATTGGACAATATCAGGCGATTGTGTCAACCAATCTAGTATAGGTTTTTTCAAACCAGCGCATTATTGCTGGTGTACAAGGACATGGCGTGCTGTCTTGTTGAAATAAATAACTAAGTGTCATCATCAAAAAGTTTTAAGGTGGGCGGCTCTAATATTTCGTCCAACATCGCACCTAGCTCTGACTCATCACACGACCTTCGGACACACTTAATTCTCCGACGCCTGTCGCCGACACACATCTCAAAACCATCGTATACCATCACCGCCGAGCTTGACGGTAGGCAGTATACAGTCGGGGTGATACGCATCTCCCTGTCTCCCACGAAGAAATTTGCTGCCAGATCTGACAAACAACAGGCAAGAAAAAAACGAAAACCTATAACGACCATGTAGTTGTGTCTCCGAAGAACTGTAAACAACATTCAATTCAAGAGTCAGGCGCATAAAATGGTTAAACAATACATCATAAAATATTAAGGGAGCCCAGTGGTCAGTGGTCCAGTTTCTATACTTTTGCGTTCAAGCGAGATACTTTCGTTTATGGACCTCTTTCTTCCGGGTCACTCGTTCTGTTCAACCAGCTTTTTTAAGAAGTTTTTTACCATCTGGGATGAAATCGCAATCCCTTGCTTTTCCCAAAGATTGCTCAGCTTTTTTGATTCCTGTTGATGTTGAAAGGTCATTTGTATCAAATGGCGATCAGTTGTGGGGTATGTTGACCGGTTTCGTCCTGTTAATGTGTCAATGTTGTTTGCACTACATAGCGTGAACGTTTCATCCGCTTGGCTATTGCTGATTGCGCCAACCCTTGCGAATTTAGAAGAATAATTTTGCTTCGTTTTGCAGCGTCTGCTCGCTCTTTTTGAGTACATTATGAATGAAGTATTTAGTAAAAAAAAATAACAAGGCACTGAATATTATCTAGGTGCAACCTCACCGATATACATAGATACAGGTAACAAGGGACTGACGCAATAAAGTAAAATTCGTGGTTACTCCCTCCAAATACGTAAATTGCAGAACTGAATTCGTTTAATGTCGATGATTAACATCTTCATTACTGTTGCATACTTGGAAATTAGCCTCTTCCTATAGTGTGTAGATTTTCGAGAGGTGGTTCATACTTATGAGCATGGCTGTATATATGTAATACTAATGGTATAAAAATTACCAAATAAACTATACGAGCGAATTTTAGAGAAAAGGTTAACAAAAACAATCGACCAACAACTAGAGGAACCACAGAGTGGTTTCAGAAAAGGCAGAGGGGTTCAAGACAACATATTTACAATAAAACAACTAATAGAAAAGAACACGAATAATTCTATATAGTTATGTTGCTTTCATAGATATTGAAAAAGCCTTCGACAGCATCCCAAGAAAGGAAGTATGGAATAGCCTTAGAAGAAGAGGAGTAAGCGAAACCCTAAGGAGAGCCATAGCATCCGTATACAAGACAACCAGAAACTACGTGAGAACAGGGAATATGATGTCAGAAGAGTTCTTGACTAAGGAGGGATTAAGACAAGGAGGTGTTCTAAGTCCGGTGCTTTTCAACATAATCCTCGATGACGTTTTAAAAGAAATCAAATCAGCAACAAAAAAGCTGCAGGTGGGGTATAGGAATCTGCAACGGGTGGATCTAGCAGAGAGTGCCTTCGTTGATGATATAATAGTGTATGCAAAAAATGGAGAACATCTGCAAATAAACATGAATATCTGGAATATGGCTTTAAAAAAGAGAAATTTAAAAATAAGCATAGATAAAACTAAAGTGATGGTCATAGATAAAAACGAACCAAAAGTGAAAATTGAAATTGACGGAAAACAGATAGAACAAATACAGATATTCCGATACCTAGGGGTAAATATACACAAAGACGGAAAAGAGGACGCGGAAATAAACAACAGATTGGAAAATACGACGAAACTATACTATGCTTTAAACAATAAGTTTATACGAAATAAGGAGAAAAACTAAAATAACAGTGTATAATACAATATTTAAACCAATCTTAACCTACGGTTGCGAAAGTTGGACACTATATAACAAGTAGAGGAGCAGAATCCAAGCCATCGAAATGAAGTATCTGAGAGCAGTGAAAGGGGTAACACGTTTAAATAGTATAAGAAATGAAGCTATAAGAGAAGAATTAAAAGTAGAACCTATTCTGGAAACTATTGAGAAGAAACAGCTACAGTGGTTTGGACATGTGACACGCATGGAAGAAGGAAGACAGGCAAAGAAGGTATGGCTGGCAAAGACAACCCAAAAGAGACCGAGAGGAAGACCAGGAAAAACGTGGGATAACGTGATAGCGGACAATTTAAAAAACGAGGACTTCAATGGAATGACGGAAAGAAGATGGCGAGAAACAAGAAAGTTTGGACAACATTTATTCACAAGAAAGGAGAACATACTTAAGTGGACTAGAATATCTTAACACCCCTAAGGGGTAAATAAGATTATTGATTATATACAGGCTGTCCCAAATCGAGTGGGATTGCATGGACATCTTCCTTATTATTGAAGATAGAGATTTGTTTAAATGGGCAATGTTTTGCAGTTTTATGTGCTGATCTAGAATCTGTTTTGAAAAATTCAAAATTTTGAACCATTCAGAAGTTATGTCAAAAAAATCAAAAATGGCCATTTTCTTCTAAGTCGAATATCTCCGTAAGTATAAAAGTTACGAAAAAAAGTTTCATATAAAAAGCAATATGCTCGATACAAGCAATTCAAAATCAATGTCAAACAGAACTTCAAGATGGCGGCTTTCGAGATAACTATAACAACTTTCTTAAGTTAAATAGGCGCCATATTGGATTTTTATACCACTAAATAAAGTTTTTTATCCTCTTTTCATCCATATAACATAACCTATAATTAAATAACGAAATACTACTTTAATTAACAGTTTTATATTTTAATCAAGTAGACTTGCATGAACCCAAACAATATCAAATGAATTACAAAAAACAACAAATCTCAATTTTAACATTTATAGATAATCTTCAAAATGGCGACCATTGTTTGCTATGCATAATTCAGAACGTTTAATAATACTTCGAGTAACTTTCCGTAACGTATTTCCATTAATACTTGCGCACGCTTCTAGCACTGCTTCGCGCAGCTCTTCAACATTATTATAATTATGATGACTTCCGTATACCTTACCTTTGAATAAACCCCACAAAAAAAGTCAAGGGGTGATAAATCTGCTGATCTGGCGGGCCATCTAGTAGTGGTGTTTGTAGCAATAACCTTATTCTCAAATAGATCATTTAAATAAGTTATTACATTTCGGGAATTGTGGGCTGGACATTCATCTTACTGGTACCAAAGCCCACTCCTCTCTGCCAAAAGTGAGTCATCTACGCAATCTTCTATTGTTGTTTCAATAATTTCTAAATACCGCTGAGCAGTCAACGTTCGGTCAAAGATTACAGGCCCAATTAAATGACTTCCCATTATACCACAAAATACGTTAAAACGAATCGAACTTGATTTCGATGTGTCACTACAACATGCGGATTTTCTGTAGACCAGTAGTGTTCAGTATGTCGATTAAATACTTCGCAATTAGAGAAATGAGATTCATCTGTCCATAATACTCGACATGTAAAATTATTTGTTTCTCTACTTTTGCGGACAAACCGCCTACAAAATGCTAGCCTGCGGTTGTAATCTTGTGGTCCTAAAGTTTGGACACCATGTAACGTATAAAGGCGAAATTTGTGCTTTTTTTAAATTCTTCATGCTGTAGATTTGGATACATTAACCTGTGCTTCTATTTCTCGATTTGAGATACTTGGATTAGCCGCAACAGAAGCCTATGTTAATAATTCACCATTACGGTTACGATCTTGTACTAATACAAAATTATTTTCCCTAGTTTTGATGGACTTTTTCAAACTTCCAGACAGCTGCATATTCATGTCTGGTCGTTTGAATGTTTTTATGTTTGGTTGCCTTCTATCCGGAAAATTAGTTAAACAAGTTTGGCTGGCAAGACGAGAAATTTATGGCACTTGATAAATGTACAAATCATATTCTTCAATTGAATAATTCGCCATACTTTTTATAATCTAGCACAAGTAATATTTCAGCTTTATTTAATGGAAATACGTTACGGAAAGTTACCCGAAGTATTAGTAAACGTTGTGAATTATGCATAACAAACAATGGTCACCATTTTGAAGATTATCTATAAATGTTAAATAACATTTGTTGTTTTTTGTATTTCATTTGATATTGTTTGGGTTCATGCAAGTCTACTTGATTAAAATATAAAACTGTTAATTAAAGTATTTCGTTATTTAATTATAGGTTATGTTACATGGATGAAAAGAGAATAAAAAGCTTTATTTAGTGATATAAAAATCCAATATGGCGCCTATTTAACTTAAGAAAGTTGTTATGGCTATCTCGAAAACCGCCATTTTGAATTTCTGTTTGACATTGATTTTGAGTTGCTTGTATCGAGCATATTGCTTTTTATATGAAACTTTTTTTCGTAACTTTTATACTTACGGAGATATTCGACATAGAAGAAAATGGCGATTTTTGATTTTTTTGACATAACTTCTGAATGCTTCAAAATTTTGAATTTTTAAAAACAGATTCTAGATCAGCGCATAAAATTGCAAAACATTGCCCATTTAAACAAATCTCTATCTTCAATAATAAGGAAGATGCCCATGCAATCCCACCCGATTTGGGACACCCTGTATATATATATAAATTAACCATACCAGGACAATTGGTATTTAAGTTGCGGCAATGCTGTGAATCTGCGAAAGCAACGAAGAACCAATAATATCTGTAGATATTGCTTAGAAAGGCAGTAATGATAATCTATGTTCGTATGTTATGGTTAAATATTGAATTAATTTCAGACAGTTGCTAAACTTCTAATTTAAAACATTTTTTCTATTTTCAGATCAATTAAAACACAATAATTGAATTACAAATCAATTTATTCCAGAAAAACGCCTACCCAATCATCAATACACAGTACAGGACGCAAACTGTTATGTCTAAACACTCTAAACAAAGGTGACATACTTTTGATTTTGAATATATTAAGATTTTGAAAGAAGAAAGTACTTATAAAAAAAGGACTACTAGATGAAATGATGTACATACATATATCAAAAACAGATATTGAAAATTTAAATAAGACATGATAATTTGATCCCGCCCTCAATTTTTTTAAATAAAGCTCTTGACTAGGTTTGTTATGGCTTGACAAAAAATGCATTGATATAAAGATTAATAATTGTATTTTAATTGATTTTAGAGATAGAAACCTGAGAAGTTAGCCAATGTATTAGACATATTCGTGAAACCAGTCCACAATATCAAGAAAGAAAGGAAAACATGTCTCAAGTCCAAAACCCTAGATTTGAAAGTGCGAATAATAGGACAAAGTATGTAACACAAATTACTACACAAAATTTTATCTAAATAGCAAATATTTCAAACAAACATACTACATTGAATGAAATTCCACGGGAGAAATATGCATACTTCACGCATTAGTATTCCCTCCTTAAACCGATTCTTGACAATAGGCTTTAAATCTAAAGCTCATTATAATCGAAGAGCTTTCATGGAAAAAAATAATATCGCGGCACCAAGATATTCATTTTTACGCAACTACCATAAACATTTTACTTCTTATTTGAAGAAAGTAGGTCTTTGTGTTATTAGAAGACAGAATATGTGTATAGTCAATGAAGTATTCAAAACGAGAAATACGTAGACTTCTTGCCTCTCATTTGATTGCTAGAGAATTAGTAGTTACACAAGCAAAAGGATACCACAACCGGCATATAGGACGGAACAGATACATATAATGTTTTATGAAAACTTGGAAACAAATATAAGTTATGAAAAGAATTTCTAATACCAGTATCATAATGTTTCTGAAATAAGAATGTTTTCATTTCAAGTGAGTGATTTTTTATTGGCCGCATACAGCGTCAATTATTCTGAATTAATCCATAATTAATTAATTTAAATTCCTGTAAGAAATTAACGCTAATTATTCATGCTTTTTAGAACATATTACCTTGACATGGTTAAAATAATTGTTTTTTATATACCCGAATTACAAGTTGCAAACATTGTCATCTTTTAATTTAAATGGAAAGGAAGAACTCAGTCCACTGCGACGTTGGAAAAGTTCTTTAAACCCAGCTTGAAACTTTTTCTTTAATAAAGGGAGCTATTTAACTTGATCCCGCAAAGATTTCGTTTAGTCTCCAAGATTAGTTAATTGTATCTTTATAAATAAAAATATAGAGGGTTGATTCTGTTCGTAAACTATGTTTCAAATTCATTACTTTCTAGAGACTCATTTTGTTAACGTCAGTCGATTTCTGTTATAGCTAAGTTTGGAGAATTTAAGTTTTAGCGTTCATAATCAGCAGAGTTCTCATCATTTCGTTCCACTGCGATTCTTTTATTAGTTTCCAAAGGTTCAAGAAACCCAGCTGCAGTTTAAATGATACTCAACATAGCAGGAACTTGGCGATGGCGGTTTTTATATAGTAGTCCTCCAAAGTGGTAAATTTCACAAATGTAACACTTCGCGTTCGTGTCATGCATAATAACGTAATCAACTTTTCTGCATTACTATCAAAATCATAAAGGGTATTTAAGGTATTTCATTAAAAATGTATTCTCAAAAAGATCGTATATTATTATTAATGTAATTTCACATGCTTTCTCTAAAAATAAGAACAAAGCTACCAACTCATAAGTTTTAGAAAACGTTGAGGAATCTGTACAAAATATTTCGATGTTTATTATAGGGCAAATATAAAATTTTCCTCGTGCATTCCGTAAAAAACTGAATACCCAATCTGGATTATATTCCGTATTTATAAATAGAAAATACCTATTACATTTCCGTTCGTATTCGCAACGCTAAACATACTTCATTAATCGTGCAAGCAAAACGGGCTTACAGCTTGCTAGTATAGTCGAGCAGCGGTAATATGGAATTCACTGCTATCACATCAGTTCCAATATTTATGCCAAAGCGTTTGGTGCATTGCCAAATAGGACTCTCCGCATTACGATACGATATGTACTCATGATTTTATTTCAGTGTCGCATCGCCTCGTTCTGAATAGCGGGGTCTGTAGGGAGGAATGAGAAGAAAATCTAGCTCTTTGCAACGTGTTTACTGTATTGTACGTGCCTTCTTGGAATAAATACATACGAAATAGAGATAATAGCAGTATGATAATGATGTAGCGAGGATAAAGAATGGTTTCTAACCGGTGACAAGTTTAAATATAGTTAGTGTTTGCTTATGTCGAGTTAAAACCACACAGCGAGAGTGGTAAAAATTATTTAATAGAAATTGAACGAACAATTTGCTTAAATATTTGTGTTAACGATTAACGTTCTTAGAAAAAAAAATTATGAAGCTTGGTGTTCTATTTCCTGTAAATACTTGTAGTTAATTTTTCGTTTAGCCAACGTATGTATACTGTAAAGGTAGAGAATGAGGTTGTGGAAAATTTAAATGTGCCTCAACTAATTACGAATAACGTGACAATGCCACTTGTTTACTTTATTCAACGTATACTAAATGCAAATGCGCACACATAACTGCAATGATACATCAGCATCATACCTTAGCCGTCAACCAACATTCTCACCGAGAATGTTTTACTGCTGCTATACTGACGTAGTGCTTGCGTCAAGCAGACACTTCGTTTTTAACGCTCTACTTAGTTTCTCCTGGTTTGTGAAACAATACAGGATGGGTTTTGAACAGCTACTATAAAAGAAGTGGTAACGTAGCTTTTGATGAAACGTAAATCATACTAAACATGAACAGGTAAAAACTACAATATGACGAATTTCACAAAATTAAGTTAAAATTCAATCATCTGCTACTCAGTGAAATATTAGATCAACGCATTTTCGACTACTAGCTGTTGCTGATCAAATTACGTTCTTGGATGTAACCTTGGTAGCGAACTTTATAACAGTTATAGTTAAAACTTTAAAAGTACTTCGTAACTGGCCAGAATAGAGCCCATTTTGCTGTCGTTCCCTGGAAACTTCAATAAGCAAAGAACAAGGACTTTGCTAGAATTAAGTAGGAACAAACTACGTGTACTTGTGGGTTTTCTCACAGGGCACTGCCACCTTGGAGAACACATGACAAGAATAGGTTTGAAACACAATAGCGGCTGCAGATTTGACGAGTGAGAAATACCCTCTCTCTGTACGTTCTTTAATTGAAATTTTTCAAAGTAGTTTAGAACAGAGTCAACCCATACACCATCAATTTTGTTACCACTTCGATGAAAAGCCTGGACTAAAACAATCTTGCGTTCTGAAGTAACGGCATTTTAAAACTTTTGTTGAAACTGAGAAACAATTTGTTTAAACTAGAATCAACGTAAGAACTTAATTGCTAATTGTGATTGACAATTGACATAGTCATGTGTTATTTAAATTTATGTTTGTGTAACAGAAAACACATACCCATTTATCTGCGTCTTTTTCTATCAAAATGTCAACACAAACTGGATGATCTTTTTAAATGAAGACATAATTTATGTGTGTACATAAATCTAATCACAATTGTTTGTCGTCTCATCGGTAATATGAAGTATGTACAATTCCCAACTGTCACACGTATTTTTCAGCCAGTAAAGCCTAGCTGGAACCTTATTTGTCTGCCAAGGAATTCTTATAAATCAAACATGCTGAATTCTTTGTAGATACTAGTTCCAAAAAAACATATTCAACGAGCTCTCATGCGAAGTGTGCAATAATGTATTTTTAATAGTCTTTCGAGTTGGCCTAAGTTTGTTTTTCAAGTTTCTCAAAATTCCTTTTAAATTAGAGTTTGGCTGTGTAAAGTCAATATCGACGGCGATGTTTACAATATGCCGGACCTCGTCAAAACCTACAATTAATTAAATTTCATTAGGAACGAATGATGATTGGAATACAGACAATTTCAATGGTAATTAGGTACTGATTGAATCTTTGGAGATTATCAGGCTTAAGCTTGAGCTGAATGTCTCCAAGTGCAGCGTCGTATCTTTTACCCGCAAATTATCTCCTATTATGATTATTCTTTAGGTGATGATATACTTCAACGACGCCAGTGCATCAACGATTTGGGTATACTCTTTGATAGTTGTTTATCATTTCGCGAACATATTTTGAAAACCATATCAGATTCCAATAGGATGCTGCGGTTTGTGATACGGTCTTCTGCTGAGTTCTATAATTCTGCCATAATCATCACCGTATCCCTTGTACGCTCTAAGCTAGAGTATGGTAGTGTGATTTGCTATCCAATGTACAGTATACATCATGTTTCATCTTTGGAAAATGTTCAGCGTAAGCTGTTGAAATACTTGGCGTACAAGTCAGATGGAGTCTACCCTGCAAGGGGTATACCGCAGTCCTATTACCTTGAAAGATTTAATGTACTCTCACTGGAAGATAGGCGATGTCTGATGCGTCTGAAAATGCTGCATGGTATTATTAACGGGAAAATTAGTTGTGTTGAGATTCTAAATAACATATATTTCTTAGTTTCTCGTGAAGCGGCTCGTCATATTACATTACCTAGAACTAACTTAATGCTAAGGTCCCCTGTCAATCTTTTGTGTAAAATATATAATAGCATTTGTATGGATTGCGATATATTTCACTGTAGTGTAATTGATTTGTATAATGCATGCTTGTCTAGTTGTAAATCGAGATATTGCTAAATTTGGTTTTGAATTGCCTAGATTGTAAGCCTATTTTGTACACTACTGTATGTACTTAGTTGTATTTGTAATTTGTGCTTAATTTGGCCTACGCTGTTGGACAATAAATTATTATTATTATTATTATTAACAAATTAATTAGATTTGGTACCATTGCTAATATGGAGAGATAGAAGGTAAGTTGAATAATTGAGGATTGGTGACTTCTTTTGCTTTATTTTCTAATTCTTTCTAATAAAGCGGTTGTTCTGTTAATAGCTGCCGCTGAATATAAACAGACGTGTCAATATCTTATCGAGTAATGTTTTTGCTGCTATATTCATGTGCACGACTACTGTATGCGTTAAGTTTTGTTTTACTTATACTTATTGTTAGCCAATTCGATCTAAAGATTATTCTCGGGGTCTGGAAAACTTTATTAGATAGTAAACGTTCAGTTATTGTAAGTTTTTACTAAGTAGAGACAAGCAAAACCTGAACACGTTTTATCCAATGAGGTAGCTGTAGTTTGTTCCTTTATCCCCGGAAATAAGAAGATATTAAGGTTTCTATGTTTTGAACATTCAAACGTTCAGTTGTTTGAGCAGAAGGACTAATTGGGCGTCCTTACCGAATATGTATTTTGAAGAACTGAGGCAAACAAACTGTGATGCATCCAGTAATTGCCAGAAATGTGGCAACCATCTTTCTACTGAATATTAGCATTGAATATATTTTTTAGTTTTAAAGAGAATATATTTTGCATTATTGTACTGGTAGTGATAGGACAGCCTTACTATTCAAGAACTACAGATTTCAGCTTACTCGATGTTCTTTTAATAATCAAGTTGTCTAAAATTCCCATTTTAAACGTTACTAATTGCCTAATAAAACGCTCCTACACGTCGCGTCGCGTCGTTGCGGAAGTAGCGCAAACTATATCGTTGACAGAGTCAGTTAATTTGAAAGCATCTAATCAGTGAAAGATACTAAATTAGGCTACATAAGCCGCTTAGTTTTAATGCAGAAGCAACATCATTACCAGCCTAACACCGGAGGGAAATAAAAGATAGAAATTTAGCGATTCAAGAGAAGAGGTTCCAGGTCCTCTGCGCTTCTCGCCGTCGGCGATCCATTAGTGCAGTTCGTGCGATGACAACTGACTTAATGATACGAGATCCACCTTGCCAAACGAGTTGCATTCTATCTCGGAGCTTAAATATAAACAGCTGTTCCCTTGTTGCAACTCAGAACAATTAAATTCCGATTATGTTTTCGTGGGTTTTTGGCACCGACCGAGCTCGAGATCTCATGGAGGTTATTGTCTGAGTGCGAGAAGAGATAGTTCCAAGAAGAATATAGAAGGTATAGGTCATAAAATAAACCAATGCTTACCTAAATTTCTTCTTTGTTATGCAATAATTATACCACTACGACTATTTCAAGTGTTTAAAGTAAACTACATGTATGTATGCGGATAGAGACAACCGCATTAATTAGTATACGTAACGAATACTTTAAAACATGCTAAATACGTAATGTGGTGTTTCAAATATTCAAAACAAGTAATAGTTTATGTAACATTTATGAAAGTGAAACAAATATTTATAGTTTCCAATTATTTAGAAAACTGTAAAATATATTATGTTTCGAATCAGCAAAATTACTCTACCGCTTGTTTTAAAACATGGGGTAATTAAAACGGTGAAGAGGTAGAGTTACGTGCCCCACTAATATTGCAGAGCCCAGCGCATGCATACACAAACGAGTACTGCAGCAAAGGTTAGGAAAGGCGTAGTATTCATCGATTTATGCTTTTTAAGTATTTTGCAAACTATAATAAATGAGTAATAAACATACAGTGGTGGTCACAGAAATAACGCCACTATGACGAAAATAAATAAACCACCGAAATATATTGCTAAATATCACTTTTTCAAATAAGTAGTGACTTACACTTACGCGGTAATATATGCTCGTTTCAATAAACCCCAAGAAACTGGGGAAGTTATACGCAAAAGGGATTCCCCTAATATAGCGATTGGTAGCTTGATCTGGTCACAATAATAAAGCCAGTTATTTAGTAGTGCATGCAATATCGTAAGCATTGACAGTGAAGAGAAGTGATTGTGTAAATACATTGACATTAATGTTAACTTTGCACTGATATTTGTACAACACTTAAAACGCGAATAATTAGAGACAATGGGTCGTGATGTTCACTGCAGGCCAGAAGAGAGAGTAAAGATTAGTACATGACGAGAACAAGGAAAATCGCAAAGAGATATAGCAAAAATTATTGGCTTCTCAAAAAAGAGGGTCGAAAATATGTTAAAATATAACAAAAAGAAACTATAGGTAACCAACGACAATTCACTTCTCAAACTGATCGGCAAATTTCTCGTGCGGCTAAGTTGGATCCTTTCAAGACATCTGTTCAACTCAAACGCGAATTGCAGTACAAGCACGATGCGACGACGATTACAAGAGGCTCATTTACACGACAGAGTTGCTAGAAAGGTACCCCTGTTAACATCAAAGAACATCAAAGCGCCGCTACAATTTGGGCACACTCATGTCGGGTGGAATGGTACTGGAAATATAAAAAAATGGAGAAATACCTTCTGGAGTGACGCAACAAAAATAAACCTGATTGGTGCTGATGGCCGACAGTATATTAGGCCACCAAACACAGAACTACACCCATAGTATACAAAAATAACCGTGAAGCATGGTGGCGGAAATATCAAACTGTGGGGGTGTTTCTCATGGTATGGGGTTACACGCGTTAATATGGTATCTGACGATTAGTATTCGTTTTTTTTACTTCTAATAAAACATTGCTAAATATTCATTAGTTGGTTATTCTTGTGTTGATCATTGTTTTGGGGATTTCTTGATGACTCTATTTCTGTGACCACCACTGTAGTGTGACAAAAGCTTTGAGATTAGAAGTGGCAAATTGATGAAACATGAGCTGATATTGTTTGAAATTTGTTACTCAAACTATTCTCCTCCGATTTCAATATAGTTTTTATAGCGACTTTACTTTTATTTTTGGGAATAGGCAGAAATGGCACACAGCCAAATTAGGTGACTACAGCAGATTACCGATGCAACATGAAGATTTGATTTCTTATGGTGGTTTTTCGACTTCAACTCCGCACTTTACCGCTTGGTTTTTGGGCCCCCACTTAACGCACTGCGCAGTGATTTCTTTGGAGTAATTAACACGCACTGATTTTTGCGTATGTATATGTAAAATTGTTTGGAGCAAGCTTTACACAAATCGTGTTTGTCCTCCTTCTCATAAACAAAGATATGGATCCTTTTTTGTGTTAATGTCTAAAGCTTCTTCCGTCATTTTCAGGAAAGCATTGGAATCGTTTGGAATGAAATAGCTTAGTTTTCTCACGTTTGTCATCTTCTAACCCTCGCTATATTCTAGAAAAGTTTATGACACAGAAAAATATTTGCTTTACTCAAGCAATAATCGCGGCATCCTTGCTGAAAATTTTGCGTAACTAATACAGGTAAATTCCGCACGGAGAAAAATTTATAGTATTTATAAGTATAAATATACTGCATTTTAGTATAATTTATTGCTATATATAGGACAGCAAAATAGCATACTAAATTTAACAATAAATTTATTCCTGGAAATTAAGTACCTATTATACTTCAATTTACTATATTTTATAGTAACTTTAAGTAAATTGCTTGTACAGTAGTGCCCCGTTATCCGCTGACTCTGTATCCGCGGTTTCAGTCATCCGCGATTTACCTATGAAGGGCAGAAAACGCGTTATATCAATAAATACAGAAACAAATAGACATTCGAGCCTTACTAAAAGTTATAGGAGTATTTGTCGATATATCATCGTATATATGAGTCATCCCCGAACTTTTTTTTAGTTACTTAAGGTAGAAAATGCCTTAAATTTATGGGTGGAAAATATCAAGAAAATATATTCCCATGGATGGCAACGTGCTACAAGAAAAGGTGTTGGTTTTATATGAAGATATGCAGACCCAAGATTACATACATATACTGAAGAGGCAGAAAAATCATTCACAGCAAGTAGGGGGTGGCGACATAGATTTAAAGCTCGGTTTAATCCCAAAAATATAAAAATGACAGGGGAATCTGCGTCGGCTGATCATGTAGCTGTTGCATTGTTTCCAGAAAAATTTAAACAAATTATTGCAAAAAAGAATTATCATGCTAAGCAAGTTTTTAACTGCGATGAGACTGGTCTTATGTGGAAAAAATGCCTCAACGGACATATTCATAAAACTGCAAAGAGTGCACCAGGCTTTAAAGCAATGAAGGATAGACTTACCTTGATATTTTGTACAAATGCAGTTGGTCATGGACTTGTTTATCAATCACAGAATCCACGTGCTCTTAAATACAAAGATAAAGCTTACCTGTCTGTGTTTTGGCAATCAAATCGGAAGGCTTGGGTTGCGCCTTTCGAATCATTTACACAATGATTTCATCAATGCTTTGCTAACTTTGCTTCATATTTCGTATTGTACTCGAAAATCAAGTGTTCGCTACTATCCGCGGTTTTCAGTATCCGCGGAAGACCACAGAACCAAACCCCCGCGGATATGGGGGTACTACTGTACTACAATTAGCAATAATTTTATACAAAATCAAACGAAATATGTAGGTAGGTAGTACGTGGTGTTTATCGATGTTTTACGGCCAATATCAACCTTTTCACAAATACAAAGACCGCGTCATACTGCATCTCATTCTTTTTACGTATGAGCGCCTTAAACCTTCTCTCTCTCCTTTCATTAGTGTTCCAACGTGCATAAATTGAAACTACCTTTATTTAAAAACCAATATAAATACGTTTAAAAACCAATGAACTAGTTTTGCTAGATTTTGTAAATTATTTTTATTTAAAAATTTCATCAAATGTAGCAAACCTTTTGTTTTAATCTTCAAACATTTTGTTTTAAGATTTTAAGAACAAAATTGTTGTTGGCCATTAAAATCAGTGTTCGTAATTTTAATACTATTCATAAGTATAAATTTCTAAAAAAAATGTTTTGCTGTAACATTTTTCTCAGTGCGGTAGTAAAATCCGGTTAACTCCAAACACTACAAGTTTTAAATTAATTCGGACACAGAATTATTTTTTCTGATTGAGGAGAACTGTCATATTGTTATTTCTTAACCTAACGAAGCAAATTTCAACAAGTAGATGTCACTACTAGTTACTCAGATATGGTTTCAATTTCGTAACTTATTTGAGTACCTAATAATTAAAAAAATATTAATATAAAAGCAGACTATTCGCATAGTCATTATGAATGTAAAATTCTGCTTTTGAATTGCATGCACGCGTTAATTATATCGACGAGAACCTATCGAATACTTACTGGTATGACCACCCAGCTACTTACTCTGTGAGGTAGAGTACATTACACGCTACGTCTCCAAACAATCTGTCTCTGTCGAAAAAACAAAATTATTGTTCTACAGTTTCAAACAGAGTTCAGGTATTCTGCAAGAAACTCTATGTTAACCTGTAACGTCGCATGGAGTTGCTTAACTGTCATTGTTCCATCTTTCGTATATCTGTACACTCACCTGAAAGAAGTTGTAGAACGATTTACATAGCGATTATATCTAAATCGTGCTACAACTTCTTTCAGGTGAGTGTACATATATATAGAATATATCTTCCAATGTTTGACAAAGGAACAGATATTTGCAAGCGGAACGGAGCAACTTCAACTATTGAGGATCACTTATTTTACTCTTTAGGTAATTTTAAATGATCTGGTCCTCTACTAGCTATAACGACCGAACATATCCAGCAATATCTCTAAAGAAGGGGTTGGTATTGTACGCACACCTTTGGCTATATCCTTGTTGACTAACTTTTGACCACTCATTTCAGGAGTTCTTATGTATAGTAACATCGCACAAAGGATATTAACACGCTCATGAATGCAGGCATTACAGTGTACGTCCAGTCAATCCTACTCGTGCTTTCAAAGATTTTACTACAAGTTCATCAAACTTCAATAGCTTCATGGTTAGTTTACGCCAGTTGACTACAACTCATCAACCCTATATTATTTAACTCACTGCGAATTATGCCACATCGTTAGTTATGTCTTCAAGTGGTAGCTCAGCCAAAATAAGGACCCAGCAGTGTGACATAAGTGTCACCAGATGCATCGAAACAACACAGACTGTACGCGCCCTGCTTTACCAGTCTTGTTTCTGCGTCTATTAAATTGTTTGCTAATGTTACGTCCTAAAGATTACAAATTTTTCATGCAGTTTGCAAAATGGTGTAAACTAGAAAACAGATAATGATCATACTCTTTGCCGCTACATACAGAGGCATTTGGGATCAACTTCCTGAATTTTATATCTGGCTCACGACAAATAATGACAGATAAACAAACCTTAGAACACCTAACAATATCGAAAACAGATATTGAGTATTAAATCAAGCAATTTCCCAAAAGGTCATTAAAAGGTTTCATAAGAAACAGAGCTATCAGTTAGGACTTACCTAGTTCTTCAAAACGGTACAGGTTTCCCCAACTATGATAGTTTGGTATTCGCAAAGTTTAACAGATAATTAATTAACCTTCTTATGATGTTATATGATAAAAGCCGTGATGATGTAATTCGTATCTTGTTTTGCCTGAAATCTCATCAAAGACTTTACAAATATCCAGAAAAGAATAATAATAATGAATGCCTTAACATCCTCCAATTACACTAATTATCGTAGGCGTAGTCTGGAAACAGGTTTCTATGTCTGTGACTTTAAATCGATTTAAGAACTAACCACTTATCCACAAACACAGACTAACAGAAATGGAAATCAAGTGTCTTCATAGATTAACATACTTTTGATTAGTCTTTAGATTTATTCAACCGTGTAATGCTGCTTTGAAAGCTCCAATAGATGATCTGGATTTATTTGCTTATTATTTATAAGTGTCATAAGTATTAAGTATAAAGTTCTTAATAACCGTTGAAATGCAAGTAGATTGACAATTCGAGTTAGTGTGACCTCCTGTCCGTTCTTGCCAAGTTTTTGAATGGCTTTCCAATGTGAAGAAAAATCGCTCAGTCTTAGAAAGGCTTTAAAATATAATTTTCAATGGTATAGTCGCTTGAATCGCCTATTTTGTACTTGTTCGCAGAATGGAGGTTCATTGTATTTAAGATCTTTAGAATCATCCGTTAAATTCGGAAATGATTTTTTTAGAAGAATTTATTTGGAAAGTAAAGTATAAGCATCGTTTTAATTTAAAAGAAGTTGCAGAAGGTGAGATTGGAAAATCGTTATCATACGGTTTGTAAAGAATACCGACAGTATTCTCGGTTTTTGTTTATGAAATGAGTAAATAGTTATTGCTTCTGTGTTTCTACTTACTTATAATAAAAAAGTCTAATAAAACGTGTGATAATTCAGGCGAACATAACTGAAAAATAATTAGCTATGTATCTGGCTTCAGTTCTACACAAACTAAACTTAAACAGTCAATAGAAAACGAATTGATTTATTATTCAATGACTAGACCGCCAAAATAAAAACGGCAAGCATCTAATCAGTTTAGCCGCTAAAAGAAACAATTCCTTGTTTCACTTTTTCATTACCTTTCAGAACTACTTCCTACAGCGCACGGTATCGATTTTCAGCGTTTTCCTAATGTTAGAACTGTGTTTAGTTTGATGAAAAGGATTCTTGAAAAACGTCTACTTCTACACATACGCGTACAGAATCACGAAATTCTTTCCCTAACAAGAACACTCCATTAAGCGGAAAGTGTTAACTAACTCCCCATACAACTTTTATTTTCCTGCAAAGGGTATAGATATCCAAGAACGTATTCGTATCGAAAACATCCTAACCGCTATTATCTAGAATTGAATTCACTTTGCGTGGATAGAAATATTGTTGTTTTTCAAATAACACTGGATTAACTAAATGATCGTTGCTAAATACGCAAGCAATTGGCTTTCTGTTGAACCCGGAACAAAAACTATATTCCACCCGGAACAAATTTCCTACGTTTCCGGCCTGTCCATAAATTTCTTCCGGGTTCGTGACCGCATGTCGCGTTCCACTATGCTTGAATAAAACTCACAATAAATTCCAATATGTCTCCTCTCTGGAGGTGGGCCACTTCTCTCGAAATAAGTAGGCGCTCAAGCGTTAGGGATCGTTGGATGAGAAACGGGCCGACAAAGACAGACAGAGAAATGTTTTTTTGGCTTCATCTTCCATTTTATTGGATATTATAAATGACGGTTTTAGTAACGTAAATGTAGCCAAAGAAGGAAAGGTTTTTTTGTCAAATCTAATAGATGTTCTAGATGATAGATAATAATAATAATAGTTCGTTGGTTTTTAAAGTGAGAAATATACTCATTTGTATACTGACTGATAAAGTTTATGTTAGAAGTTTCACATTTCATGCGCTACCACATTCCAAAATGCGTTATTAAATTATCTTTAACAATTTTCAAACTCTTATCAAATTCAGTCCAGACGACTATTTTCTATTCTATGTACATCTTGGTTTTTCTGAAAATGATCAATGATCAATCTACGAGGTGAATAGTATAAGTGCGTCCTCTTGTCTAATGGAATTCTGTGCGTAGTTCGGCATGAGTTGTTGCGGAAGGTTAGTTTGTTATAGAACGCAAATCTTTAAGCAGTTGGGGGACTTTAATATAGGATAAAGTATATATGTCGAATTTTAAAAGAAATTTGTGGTTGTAGATACCGTTTTTTTAATTCATCACTTTATTGATAAATTGCTATATGGGTTTATTAAATCTACAGCAGTAATTAATCATAAGTTCGTAAAAAGGAAATGGCTCATAATAGCAGTTACATGCTCTATCTAATTTAGAGATTTAAACGCCACATACATACATCACTAAACGAACTCGTTCAACAAGTCACTTAAAGAAATTATTTTGACGTATATACTCACTTAAATTTGCTCACAAATAAGATCACATCATATAGGAGACAGTTCTCTCTTTACCTTCTCTCTGACCAAAATAACTTCACCGTTCCGCAGTCGTTTCTGTCTTTCATTCCTTTCCACTTTCTTTGTTCTGCTATTATTTCGCAGCTGCTGGTAGACAGCTGGTAACCGACCGGGCGTCGGCTGTGATGCCGCTTTATCGAAATTCAGAGCTCTATACTTTGACAATACGTCTACTTTACTGACGTAAGAAAAACGAATCCGAGCATCCTAGCATCTATATCAGGAAGAATACAAAACAGACCTGAACGAGTGAAAGATACTTATCGAACAATGGTTATTAGCCATGTTCTCGACATAGGACACAACAAGGATAGAATCCCTGAAAAAGGAACCCTTAGGAGCGATGTTTTGAGTCATTGCGGTTTCTTACGTGAATGAATGTTGTGTCTTTTCTATTATTTTGTTTTTTGAGTAGAAAAATCTTTATATACATCTAAATTATGTTCTATTGTTTTGCGAGAGTTGTGCCCTCTATAGTTTCCTTCAACCCTTGCAACTCACACTTACATATGAATATAAGTGGGGTGCCGTCTGTGCACGTAACATTCTGGGACACTACGTAGCTTGCTTGTTGTCATTATTACTGGTTCTCACCTGTCCCATTGTGTCCGCTCACCTGCCCCCTAGGCTCGTTTTTTTCATTAGCGCAACAGTTCTTCGAATGTACAGCTTTGCAGGGTTATTTCATCAAATTAATCTGTAATAACATTTGAATGATTTTTTATAAGTATGTAATTGTAAGCTCAATAAAAGCCAATTAAATTTATTGTGTGAGGGTAAACGTATTGTAAAGAAAAGCGTTAAATTATTTATTTTTTCCATCATGCCTTACATATTTATTACTTTTTTTGTGCGAATCCGGGCTATTCTGAAAACTATAAATTACAGTTTTATTGAAATCTTACATTTTGTGGAGAAACTACAAACCAGTTAGGAAGTCATTATAACCGGACTAGCATTTATTTCTTATTCTTTCTAAAGAATTGTACTACTAACAAGGCTAACTTCCACCGTTCACGTTCTGAGTCCGTGGCGCACTTTGCGGTATATATAAGACTAAACAACGAAGATAATAATAAAATGCATCGGTAAACCACTAAACACAATAAATTATCGTACATCATAAAACCGTATCCTTTTAAAATTTTCAGTTATCACTAGACCCACGCACTCAATTCCTAGAAGTGTTCAACACATGCCGCAAAATAAAATTGATTAAATTGCTGGTTTAACCTTAATGGAAAGCCGCAGAAATTAATTATGCCAATCGCGATCCAAAACAAGCTGCAAATTGTCTGTGTGTACGGTATAAAAACAGGCGACTATCGTATTTGTGTTTGTTTAATTTTAAAGTCAAATGAAGTAGAACCTTGTTGAGTCAACACAGATAGAAAAAGATGGGAAACCGCAATGCATAATATCGCTTCTAATTAATGTAGGTTTACGGTAGAATACGGAGTTAATTTTTTGACTTATCGCTTGTCTTGTAAAGCAAGGTCGTCTTCTAGTAGAAATAGTTTACAATTAACAAATCACATTTATTAACAAGAAAAACGTCCTATTCTGCTCGGTATACTGCGAGATTGACAACGGAACGATTAAATTTCTTATGTGATTAGTTTTTGTGTAACATGAACGTTCGAGATTGTTTACTAGGTAGTGCACAGATAAATTATGCAGAACGTCTGCAGCAAAGTCCCAATCATGAAAGTAAATAGTTTGTCCTAGATGCTGAAAGTAATCATTAAACAATCATAATATTCTCTTTTGCTGAAGATGATAGAATAGTTTTCATAAATTACGGATAGCATTATTTTGCCCACAAACCATCAACAAAATTCAATTCAAAGCCAATACATTCATCAATGCATCATGCATATGCATTGCACGATACATACAAAAGTTGAGCTTTTGAAACGCTGAAATTTTAGTTGGAACGTTCTGTGTGTTAGTAGGCCTAACTAGGACTCATCGTTAGAAAAAAAAAACCGAAAGTATACAGCTCAAAACTTTTCGAAGGTACAACTTGCTTAGATACAGATATCAGCAACTATAGTCGCAATATATAAAAATTGTATTTCAAATATCCAAACTGGTTATTATGAGAACTTTTGTGTAACTATATAGCCTGTGTAAAAGGCGGGCGAGGGTTGTCAGATTGCGGTGACTCGACATGTCAACCACGCTAGAGGCGAAAATCTCATCATCAGAATTTCGTCTCTAGCGTGTCTGACACATCCAGTTACCGTAGCCATTCCTTCACCCACTTTTCACTCATGAAAAAGCCTGTAGCATGCATCTACACTATCTCTTTTTTCTACATCACTAAACAAACTGTTCTGGCCTTCAATATCATTTAAATTGATTTGTATTTCTTCTAGGTCTAACGAGGAGGCATAGAACGTTTTCTTAAAATAAAACAACAAATTCGATGGAATGACCAAAATGTTGGCTTTATTAGCTCACAAATTTCATGGCATTTAATGTTTAAAATTTAATTTCTGGCATATGGCCTCTGCGACTGCGCCTTATGAACTCTATCCCGTCTATCCCATTTTGCACCACTTTTTGCACCCCCACAAAAAGTAGTCCAAAGATGTCAAATCACACGAACAAGGTGGCCAACCCACAGGTCCATTTCTTAAGATAATTCGCTCATTTAGCTCAACAAACTGATGGTTTCACGCGCTCTATGGCATGTTGCGTCGTCTTGCTAGAACCGGTTCTCCTCCAAATGATTTACAATGAAATGAGGAATAAAAAATTAAGAATCATTTGCCTGTAGCGTTCGTCATACACAGTAATGTTGGCACCGGTTTCGGATTTAAAGACAGATGGACCTATGAAGCCTTAGGTAAGTCTACCGCGCCAAACAGTGAATTTTTCGGGAGGTAATGGAGTCTCAAGAGACTCATGAGGATTGTGCTCTCTCCAAAAACGACAATTCTGCTTGCTCATATACCCGTTAAGCCAGAAATGAGCCTCATCTCTGAAGAGGATTTGACGATTAACATCTGGTTAAACTTCGACACACAACGCAATTGATGAGCCGCTAGCTTTAATTCTGGCACAAGTTGGATCTTATATGGATGTATGCCAAGATCTTTCCACAAAATTGTCTAAGTACTGGACGGGCAGAAACCGGGTTGCTGAGGACAGCGTCGAGAATCGATCGGTTGGGGAATGGATCCATAGTATTACGTATTAGTGGTATTAGCTGCTCAGACGATTATGCGCACCGTAAACTTGACGAAGTGTTCTGTAAGTTTGACGAACAGAGCGCGAATGTTGGCAATAAATTTTCAAGATTTGTAAATGTTGTATTAGTGCAAGCTTTTGTATCGTGATTTGCAAAGCATACTGAAAAAAAGTCAAACACTTCATTAGTATGACAGCTAATTTGACAGTTACCCAGTTCTATGCCTCTTAAAAGAGAATTGATATTTACATATGTTTTACTTATCTACCCTACTCGCACATCTACCACGCATCTACTTCGAAGTAATCAACAAAACAACTGCTTTCCTGAAAACCGTCAAATACCTTCTGCGTCTTTTTTTCTGTAAATGGCTTTTACAGTGTCAAAACTAATTTTTGGAAACCAAGCAAAATCATGAAGAATATAATCGGGGAAATATGGGGGGTGTGAGATGGCCATCTCGTTTTTAGCAAAATACTGTATTGGTTTCAGATATGAAGAGGTGCATTATAATATCGTAGTAGCCAGTTTTTATCTTCCTATAATATGAGACTTTCTCCTCGCACTCACAGCGCAATATATCGGAATAAATTTAATTTTCCTGTAGGTAATACACGTACAATTGAACTTGCGTTTTACCTCAGCTTCTATACCCAAAACCATACAACCATAGCTTCATAGTCTCTATGTACACAAATCATGGTTTGTTTCATGACACCTTTCGTGCATTTTTCCCATTTGTTCAACATTAGGTTTGAGTACGTTCAAATGGACCTGTAAACGACTATACCACTCAAAAACTCAACATAACATAAAACACTCAAAAAAAGTGTCTTATAGTTAGGATATATTATTGAAACGCTGTTCGTAGCATTGGGAAAATTTAAACAGACAATTTACCAAGTTTAAAACAAAAGTTGATGTAAGTACGTTACTGAAGTTAAAATTACAAAACTCTCGACCGATACCATTTTACAATGCAGTGAAACTCGACAGTTTAACTCATTAAGTAGTAAGTAATAAGACGCGTGACACGGCAGGTTGCACAGTTATATTCAACAACAGTAATGAGTACCTATAGCTCGAGATAATTCTGACACGGCATCATATTCCTCTGTCTTGCTTTTTAACACTTTTGGTTTAAAAATTGCATTTTATTGTCACATAAGTCTTTAATACTAATAACTTGCTTTTTTTCAATTTGTCTTCGTGTAATTAACAAAGTAATTAAACCTCCTCGCTAGAAATAACTGCAATAAAATGAACACAGTTAAAAGAAATAAAACTAAAATTCAGTACTTAAAACCTCCATTAATTACTTTCAACACTCGAAGAACAGATATAATTCGTAACCGTGCTTTATTTTCAAACAGTGTAAATGTAGATATTCAAATAGAAGCGCATATTTACATTTTTATTTCAGCGTTCTTCATTACATTGCAATGAATACCGTGCATCCTATGTATCCGTACGTTAGTGCCAAGAATATTAAAACATCTCAGAGGCTATTTCAGGTATTCCAGCTCCATATAATGTCGCCTTAATAACTACACATTCCATAAATTTATCATTTTGAAAAATGTCTTTCAATTCTAATGAATAACTTTTAGATTCCGCGAAGTAGCTTCATTCCTTTCCGTTGGCTACTGGATATACCATTTTCAATCTCTCAAAGGCGCATCAGTGTCACATTCCGAAGTAGACAGGTGAGGTTTTCGAATAACTCGATAAAATACTAGGGTTTTATTGACGGATTGTTTTTGCCGGCTGACATGAATGATGTGAACGAATAGAACCACTAAAATAAATTTTATTAGAACGCAACAAAAAAAATTCTGCTACAGGAAGATGCTGAGAGATGATCTGTCTTTACGAGCAAGTCGATACAAATTGGACATCCATCATTCATCTGCCAATGAACACAATCTG
The DNA here is from genome assembly GCA_004785975.1 of Popillia japonica. Classification (NCBI taxonomy): domain Eukaryota; kingdom Metazoa; phylum Arthropoda; class Insecta; order Coleoptera; family Scarabaeidae; genus Popillia; species Popillia japonica. Next base: position 25,119 of record SMLS01074843.1, on the reverse strand, counting down.
AAGTGCTTATTTAGGTGAAGTCAATAACTGAGAAATATTTCGTTTAACGTGCAATGCCAGCACCCAAAATCGGTAACTCAATCAATACAAATTGAATGCCTTACAAGTTTAACAAAATTGAGATTGAAACAATGTAGATAACTAATAATGCCGCTATGATGAATTTGAAACAAATATAATAAACAAACTAACGTACTGAATACTACATTAAATTAAACATTGTCCACAAACATTTACTGAGGAAGAAATCTTTCTTTTACTGTTAGAAAGGAATTACCATTAACCATAAATGAACATATGTCGTGTGAATTATCTCTTCATCACTATAAGCGCAGCAAATTAACTACAGTTTAGTAACCCAGAAGATTTCAAAGAACTGCAAAAACTAGTAAAACGAACCACATTTCACCTCCTGAAAATGATGACTAATTTTCTTGTTTTTACTTAATTCATTATCTGTTAATAATTTTGATTAATTTAAATGAATTACCAGATGAGAATGTCAGAACGATCAATGAAATTAACATTTTATCTGCAGTTAATCGTTCTATTACACTAAGACAACTAAACCATTCAGTAAAGGCATTCTTCGGTCTCTCTTGAAACAAGAATGCGGCAATTGATCACATCAACCAACTATGGAATGATAGCGAACGCGGAAAAATAAACGAAATTATTATTCTGTAGTCCCGTAATCTAACTATTCATTTCCAAATTCGGAAAAGCTTTTATTACTTCCGAGAGAACGACGGCAATCCTAGATATAATGCCGACAATCTATTGCTTCTTCGTGCATCAGGGTTACCATCTTTGGAATAAAAAAAAATCGAATAGACACATGTTATACTGTAACGTAATGAATACCAGAATTCCGACAGAGTTGTTAGTAAATGGAGACACATAATATTGGCTATTGTGTCATACTAGTATTGTGCAATCCAGTGAAAAAGAACAGTTAGTGTCACCCTGTTTAATAATTTAATGTACCGTCAAATTGCTGTAGAACTATTTCGCATACCCAACGTTTGTTATAAAGAAACTTTATTGCCCAGAAATTTCTAAGCAATTTATTCTGCTATAAAATGCTGTAAAGCAACACAGTCACCTGATGATTATATTGGACTTGAAGGACTAACTACTTACACGAAGAAATTTAATTTTCACGATATTCATTTTTAAAAAGTGGAAAGGTAGTAATATATAATTGCTTTCAAATGGAGAAGAATTCTGTCTTCTTTATATCCTTCATTTTTTTAATGATAAAAATCTAATTAGAAACTAAATTCTATCATAGTAGTTATATTATTCTAAATCTTCAAAAGGCAAAACATTTGTCAAACTAAATAATATATTAAAGGTTTTTTCATGAATTGACACTATTTTGAAGGATTCACTGTAGAAGCATTAGCATCCTCCTAGCAGAACAACAATATAAAATCTTCCACTAATTGTTACGAGACATAACAACAAAGCGCTTCGTAAAATAAGAGACACAAATGTTTCGCATGTTTCTATACAGCTTGTCCCTTGATGTAACCTTTATAAAAGAAGTCACAAGCAATGCCTATATTGCTAAAGTCGTAACGAGCGCAATAAAAATCTCATGTTTAAAGCGGGTGCTACATTGGGCTTACCTTAAAAATTTTGCCATACCTTTTTACAACAGAAATCTAGTATCGGTAATAGTTTTACACAAATCGGAAACAATTACGGAACCTTTGTATTCAAAATTTTTTTCCCGTCTCAGTCAAAAACACTGTGTGCAAAATAGTGTTTACAGAGGTAGTCAATGGCCTTGTTACAGCAGTATCGCAATCAATCGAAGTGCAAGTGCCTAAGAAAAATATCGCCACCCAATGTAAAAGTAAACCCCGTATTCGACCATTCTTCTACATTGCTGAGTAATCCCTTCACTGCTATCGACCTGTTTAATTTAATGACATTCATTCAAAGTGTTTGCCAAAATGAAGAGATCCTAATAGTCCCGCCAACTTGTCAGGTTAATTAGATGTAGTAACGAAGGTTAAAGAAGGATTATTACCAAATTGCGTGATAAATTCCAGCAATTGCTAAAAATTTAATTTTAACAGAAATGCGCTGTTGAAAGCCTCTAGGAGATAATAGTATAATGGCGCACCAAAGTGGCTAAAATCGACCATCACCATCAATCGTTCACTTTGTACAAGATATTTTATCGTTGTATTGTTTTTGCATTTCGCTCGACTACGAGCCGGCCATTTAAAAATATGTAATTCAAACTTGCTTTATAGCCAAAATAGGAATCCAGATTACTGCTTGCATTGATTCATATAAACAATAATGTAAACATGGACATTGGAGCAGGGTAATATGAAAATATTCATACGGGATGTCCCAGTGTGAAGAAAAACTAACGGATGGTTCATTTATAGGTACTTTTTCCAAAAACAAAAATCAAATGAAAAAAGCCAATTTATTTAAGAATCTTGATTATCATACAAAAGAGCCATTCTTTACAGTTATTCTTTTAAGATTATTTCTTTCAAATGTTGGTCGTGACTGCCGTTAACATGGTCCATACTGAAGCTTTTGTTAATGACACGTTCTAGCATTTGGAGTGGTATTTGTCCAATGACCCGAGTAATATTGGCCGCCAATGCCTCAAATCTATCCTTGTAGACTTTAGACTTTACATAGCTCCACAAAAAAAGTCTAATGGTGTGATGTCACAAAATATAGGCAGCCACTTCACTGGGCCGAATAAAATTAAATGTTCACCGAATCGTTCTCGCAGTAAGGTCATAGTTTTTCGAACTGTATGGCGAATGGCGCCATGCATGTTGGAAGTATAATGTCTTGTAGACCATGGGTGTCAAGTTCAGGCAGCAAATAGTCCCTTATCAAGGTGCGATAATGGTCCCCATTCACAGTAAGTAACATTCCGACCGGCCTCTGTTTTGAAGAATAGAGCAATTATTCCACCGGACCATAAACCGCACCAAACAGTTGTTTTGTCTGGATGTAATGGTAGCACTGGAACCCATTTAGCCAGAAATGGGCCTCATCGGGACACAAAACTTTTGTCGAAAACAGTGGGTCTTCTGCAAGCTTATCACGAGCCAAACGGCTGAAACAGAAACAATTCGGAAGGTCGGTCGGCTTTAGTTCTTGCACTAGCTGAAGTATGCTTTTACTCCAATAAGACGACACTAAAAAGAACAGGGGACCGTAGCTTATGCGCATGCGTCAGAATTTTCAGTTAAAATTCGTTGGCGGGCTTTTTGTGCTTTACTTGGCAATTTACATGTGTTCTATTGCTCGCATATTATTTCGCTAACGCTACTGCTTGCTATATTGTATTCTGCAATTTAACCGTCTTATCTGTTCGTTAGAACAAGTTATATTATTTTATCATAGTTTTAATTTATTTAAGTTTATTTAACATCCATTTTTGTATTATATTTGCTTAGGGTTACGTTAATCGGAATTTCTAGTTTTTTAGTTTAAAGAAAATGGATTGTTCATTAGGATTACCACCAAAAAAGTGTCCTCACTGTAGTAAGATTTTTTCTGGCGTAAAAGTGAAGAATCGTCATATCAAGAGAGTACATCAAGTAGCTGTCGAAAGTGCTCGAATAAGTCTTATGCTGTGTCCATTATGTGCAGATGGAAGTGAAGTTAAGACATACGAAGGCCTAAGAAAGCATATCAAAGAAAACCACCAGATAAATATTGAACAACTCACATACCAATTTTCAAGCAATCAAGACCACGAGATATGGAAAAATACACAAAAAATAGAAACCACTTATGCAGCGCGAAGATCAACACATATGAAGAACTACAAGGAGATATGTTATTTGCTCTGATGTACCTACTTGTAATATTACTTTTTTTTTGAAGATTTTATTAAAAATTGTAATGCTTTGTGTAGTAATAAATTTATAATAGGCATGTGTTGCTTGCTTACCTCAGTCAATTGGCGTTTAATGTAGTAGAAAACATTTACATGTACATATTTATTTTATAGAGGTGGTAAAAATATTTTTTTTCACTGTTCCAAATGGTTTTATTTTTAAAATGCACATCCAATTGAATAACGGAATCTTAAAAATAGAAAACACGCGTTTAAAATTAGGCGTCAAACTGTAGCGAATGCACGTGATGCACCCTAACCAACCCTAACAAATGTCCTACAAATTAAAAATGTGTATGATATTACGTATACCATCATTTTAAAACTGGCGATAATTTCTGAGGCATGCGCACAAGATGCGGTCCCTTGTTCCTTTTAGTGTAGTCTTACTCCAATAGCCTTATGTAAAATACGCGAAGTTGTTGCATACGACAAACCAAGCTGTTTATAATAAAATGAAGTTTTACTAAGAATAAACAAGCATGGCTTGTTTCAGTATGAGGGAGCACAGCGAACAAGTTACTTATTAGAAGTAACTTATCATACCTAAACGTGCCATGAATAGCTATCGTATTAATGGATATTATCAATGGAAAAAGGTATTGGTCCATCTAATTACGGAACATGATAATAGTTTCCCATTAGTAAAAACTGTTCCGATTTTTGACTAAAATTTAAGGACATAGAAGATAATGACTCAATTGTGGTTGCACTGCTGTATGATACAAAAAGAAGGAAAACGCATATTTTTATGATAGCATCTGAAAACGGAGTGCAAGTGAATATTATAGAAAGTGTGTAGTAGTAGTAGATTGAGACTGGTAAAAAATAGTTGATAACAGAATAGATATTCCAAACATGAAGGATGGCATGCAACAGCAGAAAGATACGTAGAAGAAAATCTTTAAGTTGACTCAACAAATGTTTGCTGTTCTTCTTTTTCAAGAGTGTTCTGACAACTGCTGCAGTAAACAAGCACTCTAGTCTATTCTTCAAATTTAATTTTTCAGTTTTTTGTATAAATACTTAATACTCATACCAGAAGTGACGACTATTTGTTTGTCTTCATTTGTGAGAATGTTTTAATGCTAAATTCGTCACTGCATTTTGCACATTCTTGAACTAGCTTAACTCTGTTCAAAAGAAATGCATAGCGTAAGTCGGTGACGGTATATGATTTTTAGTGCAAATCATAATCGCCTTCCCATATTAAACGATTTGACTCACAGTATCACCTTATAACCATTTATGGAAATCAGCTTTACTTAAATAAACATTTGGTAGATGTTCGATGGTCGTTCCGCTTCTTCTACGATAGTGACTACTGGTGTAAAGTAACACATTATCAAACGATTTTATGTTCAGTAAAATCGTAGATTACTATAAGTTGTGCGAAAAAACTTATCCTACAAAAATTTTGTTTTAGGAGTATCTTGTACGAATCTTTCGTTGTAATATACAATATACGCACCAAATAATATGACTAGAGGATTGCTTGTTAAAGCATAACTAAGTATTATGAATATTTATGTTCTAACATATTTTAAAACACACAGAATGTATAGCCAAAGAACAACTCTACAGGTTACAATTCCTTCTTTAAGATTCGCACAACTTACACATAATACCAATAACGAAAATTTATCGGTAACTTTTGCATCAAATGTATGGGTAAACTTATGAGTATATAGATATAACTAATTCCAAATATATAGGAATGCGTGTAACTTAACAAAACATTGGAAAAATTCATTATCTCCACTACCATTCACACTCGATCCATTCGCACACAAAACTGTTTACGTAATATACCAAGCGAAAAGCTCTGGAATGACATTATTCTCGAACAGTGTAGAAAGAAATCTGCGGAAACGGAAAGTTTCCATTGTCGCCCCAACAGCCACGATAAAATTTAGATTCACGCATCGTTTTTACGATGTAATGAATACAGAAAAGATGGTAGTGTTAGCTTTGCGCGCCAGGACAAGCTTTGGATTCTAGAACCTGACAAATGGCCGCTCTTTGCCTGCGCTACATAACGCGTTTGATGTACTGTTTGCCGATATCGACATCGCTTATATGTACATATATACTTATGTGTACATATACATATATCGTATATTCGAAACATTATTCAAGAATCAGAAGGGTAGCTGAAAACTATTCTATCGAACTTCATTTCAATAACTTGACGTAAGACAAGTATTTATTTGCGTATGATCACACACGATTTAGTTTATGTACCATAGGAAGTTCACATAAATAATAATATTGAACTTTTATTTGCAGAATTTATAAGAAAATAAAGTATTTGTAATAATAATAATAATGCAGATTTATTTTCTAAGAGTATTCCAACGATGACAATATACACTATATCAAAAGGTAAACACCTATTACATATAATTACATATAGGTAGAAGAAAAAAATACGATTCTATCTGCATACATAATATTCTCACTAAACGTAGAAATTACATTCGGACCAGTTTATAATAGCTGTGCACAAGTGTAGAGTGTGTAAACTTGTGTAACAAATTGGTTTCCCGAGTAGAAATAGTTGTGGTAATGGCAGTTTTACTAGTAGTGTTTCATACTCTATTAAATATACATTATCTAAGCTTAAAGAATATGGATATGGATACCTAAAGCGTTTCCAATGAGAACTTCTATCAGACGTAATGTAGTACCAGATTGTGGAACGGTTTAGTAGTTTTTGATAAGACAATTATTCTATTAATACTAGGCTTTTAGGCTATTTTATCATATTTTTATGATAAAACCTAAATATTTTGAAAATGTTGATGCGAAGTTGGCGATAAATTGGGCTCAGGCAGGTGTCAAAGCCAACACGAAGATCTTTGAAGCGCTCCAACTCTTTTAGGAGAGCTCACTACACTTACAACGGAAAAGCTTTTGTCTAGAGTCCTAGAGTACTACAGTACTATAATAAATAGGACTACCAAGTAATACGTATCAACATTAAGCTGTGGTCTATAAGCTACCCGCCATACCATGTACCTACAACTAAAGCTAAATTCATTTGAAAACTGCTATTTTTCTCAGTGGTGACAAGAAAAATCACTTGATCAAAGACGTTTAAATAGATATGGAACAATAATTGTATCAAACTATCCTATAGCACATCAGGTGGAAATAAAAATTTACTGAAGTAGTACCATTGCAGAATATGCATTACATAAGTACAATTATCTAAGTAGAATTTGACAAAATCCAAGAGAGTCATTCCAAAGATGTTGAGTCCATAGTCAATTATACCAGTCAAATGTACTATAAAACATGGTATTAACTTGATCAGAGCTTTTAAGGTAACTGTTTACCGATAAACGACCAGTAAATACCAAATTGGTTTGAGACCGGTAGCATGAAGGAGTGCAGATACTATCTTTCAAGAATCAGGAAAAACAGGTAAAGTCGAAAATGAAAGTTAAATCTATTATACGTTGACATTATTGTGAAGTACTACCCACCTGGTTACAGGAAGAGATTTCTGCAAAGGCATTAACTATGGCTAGAGCATCATGAACTGCTTCAGCGTCATCGAATGAAAATACAGGCAAGCAATGCCAATATACAGGGTGGCGCATTAGCGCGTGGATGCTCGATATATCCGACATTACAAAAGTTATAAAAAAAAATATATTGGGAAAAAGTGTTGGTATTCTTAAGCTTTATATCTTAAAATTAGTGCTGGATCTATACCGAGTATTTCAAAAGTTATGATCATTTGTACGTCTAAAATAAGCTGTATTCAGAACGTTAGTTCCGATAAGAAAAACATATGATCTTTTTCGCACCATTATATATAAAGAATATTTCTTGTATACAAGATGAGTCATAACTCGGGGCTTTAATTTTCTTATTAAATTTAAATGGAACACCCAACATATTTTATGACGTTACGATAGACATTTATCAGTTCTGTCGTTTTTATGAACAATTCCCTATACCTAACCCTTGGGTTTAGAAGATATTTCAAATTTAAAATGAAAAATTGCGTTATTATCGCATAAACCGGGTTTAGCGGGTAGTAGTAACCGACCAATATGTGGTGGCTTTGACCAACATTTCACAAGAATGGAGGTGTGAATAAACACAACCTTCATTATTATTCTACAGACAATCCGCATATTACACAAAACAGCATAAACTAGGTGGTGGCATACTTGGAAATTACGTTATTGGACCACGTTTCTTCGATGGACAACTAAATAGTCAAGTTTATTCGGACTTTCTTCAGAACAGTTTACAACTTCGTTTTGGTTGTGCAAAACTGTGCAAAACTCAAGCTTTCATATGACATATAAAACGTTGAAATAAATTTATTTGAGGCGGGGGGAGGGAAGGGGAGGGGAGGTAAGTTGGCCCCCCTAAAATAAATATAGCATAACTTATCTTGTATAGGTGTGCAAAACTTCGTTTTGGTTATGCAAAACTGTGCAAAATGTGTGCAAAGTTATAGCGTATATAAACTTCAAAAAAAATAATTTGGGGGGGCCAACTGAACTGACCTGTTTACAACTACAATATAAACTGTTGTGTACATCAAATTTATAGTTGGTTGCACCAGCCATGTTAACAAGTTGAAATTATTAATTTAAGAGCAAACTTCGATTAACTTCTTTCTGCTAAATCTCCCAATTCGACAGAAACGATTGTGTATTTTCGGTTTTATAAATTTGTTTGTCACTATTGTCTTAAATGCCAATAATATAATGAACGCGATAAGGTATAATGATTTTTATAATAATGAATTTTTCTGATTTTCTGATGAAGGACTTTTGGGATTTAAATATGTTTCCAAGATCGAAATATGTAGAGGCAAATTTAAGATGACGTATAGACTTTGAAAAGAAGTTGTTGGAGGAATTAATTTAATTTTTTTAGACAAAAATGAGTTGGAATTTAATATTAATAGAAATGGTTCTATGCTTCCAATTATACAGATGACAAGATTCTCCATTATTAAGATTAACTAAGGATATCACCCCAACGTAATCTTTCGCATAATAATCGCTTGTAATTTAGAAAAAGTGACGATTTTGACATTTTAATTTGTCAGTGCAACTAGCAACAAATTTAATACATTTTTAATTATGGATGTTAGTACAACCAGGCAATTGTCTGTTAAAATCTATTTTTTGAAATAGAATTTATTATCAGTTGTAGATGGCAAAATGCTTTTTTTTAATATTTTATGAGTGGTTGATAGGGCATAATAATAGGGTCAATAGTATGTTTAAACAAAAGTTGGTAATAATTTAGAAGAATATTACTGTTGATATTTGACGAAATATAATCCAATTGACGTTGGTCTCCGTTTAAAACATTATTGAGTTGAAGTCTGTCAAGTGCTTTCGCAAAGCGTCAAGTTTTGACTTGAAGTTATCAATCATGTTTTCCGCTTTTCCAGGTGATAATGGAAGTCTTCAGTGCACGGTGGTGACTATCTACCTTCAACTATTAAAAGGTTATTGTACTGATATTATAAGTTATGAGAGTCACAAGTAGTACGCAATAATCAAGTTATAACACAGTATTGATAATACTCCATTTAATAACTATAAAAGAAAACTGAACATAATATAATATTAGTGATGGTAAGTAAGAATAAAGAATAAATGTCGTGGCGTAATACAATTGTCAGGAAAAACTTACGACAACTCACAAGCACTGTTGTGGTAGTTGCAACCTTTCAACCGACCAGACGTAATTTAGTAATATAAATTTATGTCATAATGAGTAAATACGAGAAAAGTTATTTCTCCAAGTAAATACACTAATTTGGGAATACCGTTTACGCAGTCAATTCAGGTTTTGCCGCCCATTGTTCACATACGTATTGCTCAAGTTTTGATTTAAAACTCACGACACAAATCACGAGACAAATCACGAAATCCATGTTGTGGTTTCAACTTCATTATATTGCGTGGTAAGTATTTACATAACTGCAACTTTAAAATGTAATGTGATGTAATTATAACAGATCGACAGCGGTTTTAATCACTAATCCCGAACTTACTTCGTAATGTACTCATCCAGATTCCTACAAGTAGATAGGTAGAACTAAACATTTTCTCAAGAAAAACTACATCCAGATGATTACTCAAACAGAAGAAAACATGTAAAAATGCGCAAGAATAAGAATACTAGTAGCGCAAAAAATAGGCAAAGACAGATAGCAATATCATGAACAAAGCATTAGCAGTAAAATATAATTTTTATCCTCAGCTTCCGTAGTAGTGCATTCAAATAAAGTCGTTCTAATATTTTAGAAATACCGCGTAGGAATATATCACTCGGTATAACCGAGGACTAGCAGGTACACAATTCATTTCACCTTATTATAAGCCGGTCTTTTACATATGCATAAGTTCTGTTGAGTTTAAACACTATACAAATAGATGATAAAAAGGGAACTTTTTCAAAGTCATTCTACCAAAACATTTGAATAATTCACACACTCCTATATACACTGCGAGGTGAGAGTGAGGATCTGTGCTTCGAATTTGAATACAATTAACCCGGCTTTTTAACAACCAGCCCTCTAGATACAGATCAGGTCGATCTACCTTCCCATATATTCACTTTCATAAAGGTTAGGGGTGAAAAAGGCATAAAATAGGTCTTTTCTTTATCGTACCGTGTTTAAACGTGTGTACAGTAATTGAAATAAACCTTGTATACATTTGCTTTGTAAATTGTGTTATTAGTTGTTTCGAGTTCCAGTCTTGCATTACCAAAGTTGCTTCAAACAAAAAACAAACTTAAATCATTATTAAAAATACTAAACATAATAAATAAAAGAAACAAATTATATTGTACGGAGAAAATCGCAGAAGCCATGATATACTACACATGAAACTTCCCTCTCCTTTCACCGATTTAATATAGCCACATGTAAAGCTTTCCAAAATTTAAGTATGTCCAAATTTTGGATGCACATATCTAGGATATGGGTAGAGATACGACTATGTGGCAAATCTTTATTTGAAATATCTACAATCCAATAATTATAAGCATTGTTAATTAAATAAAGTTAAGAAATGCAGTAACATTATAAGGTTCTATATTACAGATATAAGAATATGTCGCTCTCTTAAATGTTACAAAGTTATTTTCTAATTTTATATTTACCGGTAATTTAGTAAAAACGCAAATACTATTATAAAGTACACCCTTGGTAGATTTAGTTAAACGATATCTTGGTACGTTATAGTTTATTTTATATCTTTTTGTATGAGTATGTGTTTTTTCATTATCTCTAAAAGAATTTTATATTTGAAGTTAAATAGTAAACATTCATGTATATATATTGTTATGTTATTATTGATATTATTGATATTGTTCATACTATCTCCTTATTCATGTCAGCAGTGTAAAATTAAAATAATAATTAAAAAAAAATTAAATTAAATAAATTAACTTAAGCTTTTATATTAATTAATTATTAATTAATTAGTTAAAAAAAAAGACTCCAGCCAACGGCGTGCACGGGGAAAAATTTAAAAATCCAGATTATAATGTGAGAAAATTTATTCTTCAAAATTTATTGTAAAAACACATCACAAACACATATAACATAATTACATTCATTTCGGCACAACAAACATGAAATTCAAGCTGGAATTACGAAAATCATATTTAAAAAATAGCAAGCAGTTCATTTGAAATTTACGGAGTGGCAGGCCTTTCTGAAACAGAAAAACAAAAACGGAGGAGGGAGTTGTTTACGAAGTTTTGACGACTGACATACAAAACAAGTCACAAGTCACAAAAAGAGATTTTAACGAAAAATACAACATTTTAAAAGCAAGTGAAAGTTTTATAAGTGCCCATTAGACGTTCAACATCAAAATTAAACTAGTGAACGTGAAGAAAACCCGGGAAATGAGAAATTAGATCGAAAACGGCAGGGAGGAGTTTGTAACGCACATAGGAGGATATTGGATAAGAAAAAAACACACACACACATACACATTTAATTACATTGGGAAATTACAGGTAAGGGTTGAGGGTGGTTTAGTTAGATAACCATTGTAAAATTTTTTTAATCATATTATAATCTGGTTCTTTTTAAACTGTTTATATATTTTTTATTTCGTGTCATTAGTGACACACACAACAATATATATACTTATATACCATACAAGGTAAGCAAACCTATAAACCTATTGATCGAAAGACCGAAGTGATGTACCATAATTCAGACCCAGCAGTGCACGCATCGCTCTTTTTTGTAAAATAAATACGCGGTCAATTTCAGGGGAACTACCACATAACAAAATTCCATAACGGATTATTGAGACGCGTGTGAGTGGTATACAGCTTGTAATTCTTTTTAAAATTTTCAGTGCAAAGCAGGCACACACACTAAGTCTTTCACACACCTGTTCTATGCGGTCACACCATCTAAGTCTGTCATCTATACAAATACCCAAGAAACAACAAGATTTTGGTAATTTTATTTTTCCCCATCCATCATAATATCTGCTGGGGTGGTAATGCCCTCATTAGTTTTAAATAATATACAACAGGTTTTATTTTTATTCAGTTGTAGATCATTTTCAGTAAAGTATTGTTTTATGAAGCGATATATATCAGTTCCAGTTCGTACTAAAGTTGGGAAATCATACGCACTACATAACAAATTTGTGTCATCCGCATAATTAATATTTTTTTGAGTTTTAGTACATGAAACATTTTTAAAAATATTATTTATAGAAATTAAGAATAAAAGTGGGCCCAGTACGCTGCCCTGGGGAAACACCAACATTTGTAAAGAGCATATTGGAATGGAATACACCAGAAACAGTGTTAATTCTAACTCACTTAAGTATGACCTGAACCACTCCAATGTCACACCCCTTATATCGTAACATTCAAGTTTATGAAGTAAAATTGTATGTGACATACTGTCAAATGCTTTACTGAGGTCTAAAAAGAGACCGCAGTCTAAGTTGTTGCTTTCTAAGTTAGATAATATCCAAGTCGTATATTCAAAGAGTGCTGTGTTAGTGCTTTTTCCACTTACAAAGCCATGCTGATTTTCGTTAGTGAGATTGTACTTGCTGAAAAAGGATAAAACCTGCTCTGCAACCACAGTTTCAAAAGTTTTCGCAATTGTTGTTAATTGACTAATGGGCCTATAGTTCTCATATTTATTGCGATCACCTTTTTTAGTTGGTATGACAATTGTATGTTTCAGGATGGTCGGAAATTGCCCCTTTTTTAGCAAACTATTAATAATATGGTAAACTGGCTAGAAATTACGTCAAACCAGCTTTCTATAACGTGCAACAGAATTTCATCAACACCGACAGAATTTTTATTTTTTAGTTTAATTACAATTTCTTTTAAATCTAATTTTACTATTGGTTTAAAATAGAAAGAAAATGGATTCTCTTCTAGATTTATGTTGAGTATTGGGTTGGGATTTAATATCGATGTTGAAGAAGAGTTAAAGAATCTATTAAATTCATTGGCTAGAAATTCTGGATCATTTGTATTATAATAACAGTAACTATCTTTTCCTGATTCATTGTTTTTTATTTCCCACATAGTTTTAGATTTACTTTTTGAATAAGCAATTTTGTAATCATTATGCTGTTTTTTCGTACTTATTATTATGTTTATATTGAGCTTTTAATTGGTTCAAATATAGCTTACGTTCCGGTACATATTGTGAAATTGTTTCAAAAATTGCTATTTTATCTTTATACATGTAGATTTCCGGGAAGGCAAGATTAGTTTGCATTGGAGTAATTACATGTTTTTTTAAGTGGAAGACATGCGTTGAAATATAAATTAAAAGTTGACATAAAATAAGCAAATTTTTAATTTACTGAAACATTTCGAAAAACCAAACCAAAACGCTCCTCAGCTATACATACTAAATTCTGCCACCGTCGACTTACTAAAATTACGCCATAGTACAGTGTTCTATTTACATTTAATTCAGTTTCAGTATTAATACAAACAATCTGGGCATAATGATCGGAAATACCTGAAGGCATTAATAACGTCTGAAATGATAATGAATTTGTAATGATAACATTATCTAAGCAGGACGATGTCGTAGTGGTAACTCTTGTGGGTGTATTTATAGCTGCAACAGCTCCGTAATTTCGAAATAATGATAGAGGTTATTAGTAGCTTTAGAGTTAATAAGAATATTTATATTAAAGTCGTCACATTAATATAATCTAAAGAATTATTAACTAATAGTTCAAGTAGCAATAGAATATAATATAGTTACGCGTTGTTCATTTTAAAATGAATCCAAAAAAGTAAGTCTCTAAAAGTGTACAATGTATGTGCCTAATTAAAGTTAACATTTGAAAAAAACAATAAAAAATATGTTATTGTTGAAATTAGTTGATTTAGGCCCTATTGATCGTTTATTCTTTGCTATTTTCAAATCGATGCCATTCGAAGAAGACTTAAAATCTAACTAATGAGATTTTAAATAAGAACTACCGCAACAGCTTTATTAGCTATTGTTTAATCGATTTCCGTATCCAAGATACGAGAGATGCAATACATGCAGTAATAATAATAATGTTTATTAATCAATTTAGATCAACATACATTGATATAGGACACGTCAAGAAAAAATACAGTTCTTATAGCTGAACGGCATGATGTAGCTAACAACTAGCAAAAACAATAAAGAAACTAATGAAGTTTTTATCATTCAAATATTCATCTACAGAGTAATAGGCTTTCTTAATTAAAAATGATTTGAGTTTCTTTTTGAAAGCTATGGTATTATGGATACTCTTTATATCAATCGGAAGATGATTGTACAACAATAATAAAAACAAACTTCACGCTGTCATTAAATATCTGCCAAAGTAAAGTTTAGCGTCACAACAAACTTATGAAGATATATGTAGTTACATATGTAGTGTACTTGAGGATGATGCGCCTTCATACCACGTGGTGAAGAATTGGTGTAGAGAATTTTAATGTAGAACAACAACTTGCGAACATGCAAAAGGTGCTTTTCAAACAGTACAACTGAAAAGATAATCAATGTCTATTTGGCACTTCACAAGGTGTCTGCAAGATGTGGAATGTTGACACCCAAACAAAAGCGAGGGAGAGTCACCACTTCAGATGCGAATTTAAAATTCTTCAACAATTATTAAAAAAAAATCTGGATCGCTTTGATATCGTTGATGAAATCTAGCTTCAGCACCTCAATCCATAGTTGAAAGTCCAAAGCAAGGAGTGGCGTCATGGAGGATCTGCACCACCAGGCAAGTTATAGTCCAACCCTCGGTGGGTAAGATTATGGTCACAATTTTCTGAGATGCCAAGAGAATTTTATTAATTGATTAGGTACCTGAAAAGAGAGGACATACAATCACGGAGCAGCATTGCGCTACACTAATTACTCAATTTCATCTTTGCATCAAAGAAAAAAGAAGAGGAAAGTTGGCGTGTGGAATCATTCATGTTTGTACTTCTCCAGTGCATAAAAGCTTTGTTTCAGTTCAGTGCAATTAACAATACAGGTTTTAAGCTGATGGATCATCCACCATACTGATCTCACTTAGCTCTTAGTGATTTTTATTTAGTTTGAAAACTAAAGGAGGGTAGTGTGCAAACCAAATTTATTTGCGATGACGACGTTATGACAGCAGTAGAAGAATTCTTCTTAACTACAACGAAGAATAACTCGGGAGGTGCATGAGTATGTCCACAGACTAATTGCACAAATTGAACTACAAACTCGAAGACTAATTTAATTAGTAAACTATCATTTTACCACGACATCACCAGATCAACTAAAGAAACATTATTTGGAATTAATACTAAAAACTGGTTGTTTTGCTATAGCTAACGCTAAAATTGCATCAAAAATAAAAATGCATTCACACACATAAAGAAAATCTAAATTGGTGCAAAATCTTGACTAGAATATTAATTATAATAATAATTCGCTGCCGTCTATAATGAGAGTGACAGTAAAGTATACATCCTAGATTTAACTACTTGTGATCAGCACAGTTTTACAACTATTTTGAAAATAACAGACCATCACCGCATTTAAAAGTAAACAATTTCCACTCGATAGAAACCAAACAATTTGGGGCATGTCTTAAAAAAGAATTTATGTATGTTGTCAACATAGCCAATTTCATTTATGTACATATACAAAGTCCATCGTTACTTGGCCGCGCCACTAGAGTAAAAATTCTCTTTCTAGTACAGCAAAGCATGAATGTCAACTCTCCTGTACAAATTCCTAGTAACACAAATTTAGTCTAAAATGAACTAATCATCAGAAGAGTATTGATCTTATTCGTAATAAAAGAAGGGTAATTCGGCTTTACTGTATTCATGCATAACATTTCCGGTCTAGATCCTTTACATTCCTTTGAGATTAAAAACTGCGGATTTGTCAGAAACAGGATCAATTCAAAGCTTCTGATGCGATATTTTCGAAACATTTGCCAATTGAAATAAACCCATACTAGTAACAATACAAAGGGGTACCTGTTGCTCTGCAATCTCTATATCATTGTTACCCCCCACATATATGCGAGTGTATATGCGTTTTCATATTTCGCCAACGTTCGCCCATTATTATACATATTGCTGATGTAGTTGGTGTTGGCGCCGCCAGAGGCGGTGTTATTGTAACATTTTACCTCGTTTGCGCGCGTGTTGTATATCCGCCGACAGAATAAACGCCATCTATACACACAAATTCGGATGCTTTTGTATATATACATACAATAATATTTGTAGATTATGCCACCGCATACGACCTACGCATGTGTGTATTCGTATACATATGGGATATATGATTTATTGAGTCAGTACGCAGTTACGTAAATTCGCGTTTATATTATAGTATGCATAAATGATGTTTTCGCGTGCTCAATTATTTGTAAACAGGGAGCCAAAAGAGGGAGTTAAGTACGTATATCACTGTAGCAAAAGCCAAACATGTAAATCGGATAATTACTCCGAGTGTCTCGGGCAACATATTGCTAACAAATATTTGTATTAGACTTGAAAGAAGGCTTACAAAAATTAGAATTTCGTAGAAAACAAACCACCTATATTCTGTTCTTATAAATTCAAGCTAATTTACACTAAATGTCTATTTCAGCAAGTGCTACACGTTTAGCCCTCTAGGTGGAGCTTCAAATTCTATATCGGCAATTTTTTTCTAGGATAGAGTAGATCTAACAAGATGACAAGTCGTCCGATAAAAAAAGAATTACGCCGAAATAACCTTCCCGGAATAATTCAGCTTTAGTGACTATTCATAGCAACAGCAATAGTTCAGTAGCTGTTTCCTGCATTTGGTGGAGAAGTGTAGTAGTCAACAATTTAACACTGCTACTGCAAATATCGACATAGACAAATCAATCTCCAATCCAAGGAAAATACGACCGAAAACATCACCCAAAAGAAGATCTATGCTGACTTCATATCGATAAAATTCTATACATTCCAAATACCATCCCAAAAAAGGAGAATACTCAGAAGAAGCAGCAGTTGATTTTGCTGTTGTTATCGAATCTTTTAGGGACCTCGAAACCATTATATTGCAGTACGCCAAGTCGTGAAATCCATTTCTGTATGTTTTCAAGTTGGCATTTTACACAACAGGACAAGGTAAATATATCAAACCAACCAACCATTTTTAAACGAACTATATGCGGAGATTACATCTTACCGCGTTTAATTGAAATATCAGAAACCAAACATATACATACACCATAGAACTTGTAAGAAGTTGATGAAGGTGGCCCATAACCTTCTCTTTTGGTCCGACAACTTTTATCTGGTTGGAAATTGGATTCCTGATTATCAGTATAACATAAAAGAATAAGAATAACAAAGCAAACGTTGCATGAGATCTCTGTTATTTAGTATTGGCACAAGACGACTGAAACTGAATTATTATGCAATAATCTTCACATACCCACAATTAACAATTATCAGTAGATCTCTTTCCAGAAAGTTTGCTAAATAGTATACAATTGGGCAGTTCCTCCAAGTACTATATTTTTCTCGTAATTTTGACGATTATATCTTTCAGTTGTAGAATACTGCAAAGGGAAATCAACAACTAAACCAATCGTGGTAATATTTTCACAAAATACTTGCCATTTTAAGGGGTTATAGCATTCATTTTTGTATATTTGTTTTTTTATAGGAATGAGCATTGCACTAACCGCCACAAATTTCTTTTCAACATCATTAAAGCCACCGTTAGGATTCTTCTTCTCTTCTTTCTTTCTCTCTTCTCAGAACTGCGTAACCTTTTTCTAAATATTGTTCTTAAGTTTTACTTCAGACACATGTATGAGATCAATACCTGATAGTAGATTATAACTATTTGGTTAGGATAGTGGCTGGAGGATTCAATTTACAGCCAAAAAATGAAAGTTATCAGTGAATAATGGCTCTATAGCATTTACTAATGTTGTAATGGTAATAGATAGAACATGTATTCACAGAGTAGTTCACTTGATAAATTCAAAAAAGGTGAATTACTTTCGACAAACATCCATTATATACAGTATTATATGTGATATAAGCACTAAACACTAAATCATTCTGCACGATGCATTGGCTATAAGATTAGCAATTCATTAGAGACACAAGTAGAAAAAACATGGGTGTTTTGTAAAGAACTACATTCTAGGTTAGACACGGTTAATTTTTGTCTGTGGAATTATTTCATGTTAATTTAAAAACACCTATGTAGTAGAGAACAGAAACTTAGGATTAGCCGAAATTTGTACCGCAATTCAAGAGATTATAAGGATTACATACATATGTACGTAAAGTATGAATTTATAACTACTTGTTGCAACAAGTACTTCTGCATTATTTATGAGCGATTCTAGTTTATGCAGTAGTAAAAATGCTGATAAAGTTTGATTAGCTAGCATATTTTTTACAAATGTCCAATTATAAATTGATTTTGAGGTGCTCTTATTAATTAATATAATTAATCGCAATTTAATCTGTTCCAGTTTCCAACCATTATATCCCTTTCACTTTCCAACATTTTTTTGTTGAACAATACCTCCTCGCCAAAAGAATTTACAGTATACCTTTCAGACTATCTGTACAATGTGCTATAGGTTATTCACGACTGGAAATAATTAACGAGCACGCCCTGTATAATCTACACGCTGGCTCTAGAAATTTGGTATAGAAGTAGTACTAAACTAGTATAGATTAGATTAGATTAGGGGTGACCCTACGGGCCTCTTTCACCGCGACCTTCCCGGTCTATTGTGATCCCCAGTAATCCTAGAAGGCGCCCTCTAACTCTGCCCCCTTTATGAGGCTTAACGTCCTTGAGAACGGCTCCTGTGTGTAGCTCTGGCTGTGGGATACTCTGTGCCCAGAATTAGAAACCTTGTCCTTGCCAGGCCCTCGCAGCGGTACATGGGACTGGGGTTTCTTCCTCCTCCTTGCAGAATCTGCACCTGGCATCTTCCGCTAGGCCTATGTTGTACATACGCCTATTTAGTCTACAGTGACCTGTCAACAGGCATACTAACATTTTGACGGTTTTCCTGTCCTTATTTAGTAGGTCTCTAGTGAATTCAGGCTTCTGTTCTTTTAGGAACTCCTTTGCCTGTCTTTGCCCAGGTGATCTTTGCCACCAATCGCTGGACCTATTGTATATCCAATCGTTGCTGGATTTTCTGATTTGTGATTTGGTGGTGCCAAAGGATGGGCCAGGCCCGACGAATTGCCTCAACGAACCTTGTCTGGCCAGATCGTCTACCGCCTCATTTCCTTTCACGCCCTCGTGGCTGGGAACCAAGATTAGTTTCCTTTGGGAACCCACCTCGTTTAGGGCATTAACGCAGTCCCAAACCAGTTTGGAATCAACGCTTGCTGAACTAATCGCTTTCAGTGTTGTTTGGCTGTCCGAGAAGATGGCGACGCTTTTTCTGAACTCGGTCCGTCTTTCCACTTCTCTAACGCAATGGTAAATTGCTGCTACCTCAGCTTGAAAGACCATTCTGTCCTTGCTGAAGCATATCGAGAGAGCCTTCTTAGGCTTTCCTCCGTATATACCGGCTCCTACGCCATGTTCGATTTTGGAGCCGTCTGTATACCAGTTCGACTCCGCTCTTATCGGAGAGCCTTTCTCCCAGTCCTTCTTGTCTGGTATTAAAACCTGATATTTCCTATCCAGATTGAATTTCTGAACCATGCAGTTGCTTGGCATCCCCGTAAGGGGTGCCTCATTAAGTTCATTCATCAGTTTTTGGTATTCAGCACCGTGCGATTTACTTATCTGTGCTTGTTTATACGTCAATTTGTATGCTGCGGACCTCGCAGCTCCTTGAATGTAGATATGTATGTATGATGTTGTAAATTAGTAAACTTATACCTCTTGTAACTCTCTAAAAATTAATCAAAAGTTGAGTAAAAAGAAACTTTATGGCTATACCAGGCATTGGTAAGAAATAAATGTAGTTCCGAAAGCACTTAATCTGTGAGTTTGCCTCTATATTGTTAATTTCTCTCCAGTTTAGAAGAAACTGCTTTGCCGTACCGCAGCAATTCGTTAGAAAAGAATATCCCTAAAAGTATCCCCATTAAAATTCTTTGGACGTTTGCGTAATAAACAATGTATTTTAATTACAAAGTAAATGGCATTATAGTTACAAGAGCGAAGTATTTAGACTTCCTTCTACCATACATCCATCATATTCTTTGAGCAAGGATTTTGATAATGATAATATATTTCCTAACTGTTTTGATGAAGCCTTCCTGGTTGTCGCGAAAACTCACTCCTACTCTCCTTATGGCTCCAAGGCTGCGAAGGAAAGATATGACGCTTACATAACATAAAGTTTTCGAAACAAAAGAAAATTGCTCTTATGGAGACTTTTGTTAAAGAGCATTTTATTCTGCTATAATGGCCCCAACAAGCTTTTCTAAAACCTGATCACAAAAACATATCAGAATCGCAACGCCTTGCGTTCCTATATCGTTTCACCCTAAAAAAACTGCTATACACTCAACATGACCTCATGTAATATAACCATCGATTGGTTTGTATTATTAAATTACATTCCAGAATTAAACAACACAAGAACGACCTTCGACATAGGTCTAAAACACTGCTCTTTGCTGTCACCCTTGAAACTTCCGTTACGATTTTGATAACGTCAAAATACTAAAGAACTAAATTATCGCAAAAGACCTTTTGGAAATATGCTTTATTAAAACTAATTCTAATACATGTGTATACGTATCTGCATAATCCTAAAATTTACCCTTTCAAAAATTAATAGTTAGGCCTTTTAAGTTCCTTATTTAGATTTTGAATTCCTGACCGCCTTATTTTTTTCCTCCACTGAATAAAGATTGTTTACCCCTGCATCTTTCTTATTCATTCACAACTTTCTACCCCCTACCCTAGCCTCCAAGATTTCAAAGTCACACGTCGTACTTCTTTAAGTACATTTCCAAAATTATTGCTCAATTTGTCAGTATCAGCGAAAAACACATAATGTCCTCATAATTTCATCAAAGACATGCCTGCTATGGTATGTATACTTATAAACTTTACTTTGTGTTTCACTAAAAGTTCTGCAAAACTTCCATAGCTTGGTAAAAATTTTGTTTAATCATTTTAATTAACCTATCTTTCACTACACCCTATATTAATTTAAAGATATGGTAAGTTGTATTAACTGTCAAGAAATTGATGGCAACTTTGTAAAAGTTGTTGTCCGTGTTTTGATACCATGTAATTGCAGACATCTTTCTGTATTTTTGGTTTATTTTCTTTAAATGATAAAGACAACGAATAGTCCCTGAAGTTCTAAGCTCCTGTGGTAATTGATACATATTCAATGTTAAAATAGCCTCATCTCTTTGCCGAAGCAACTGTGGTTAAAACAATAAATGGTATTTCAAAATAGCTTCTCACTCGAAAGACTACCTAACAGTTCCTGACTTTTCCTAGCAGTCTTGTGCCTTTCGATTTAAGAAAGCATCTCGACCTTTCACTATTCACAGCATACGAATGGTTGCAAGATCTCCTTGGACTAACTTGCAGTAATACCACAAAATTGGCAAGGTGATAATTCACGTTGCTTGATCCTCAGAATTGTATTTGCTGTACTAAATAAATTACGTCAAATATTTATTTATAATTCAATATTTTGACCATTGAAATAGTTTTGGATAAATCCTATTGCATATACCAATGTTATAGATGCAACTCCCCAGGAAACAGTGCAAGATTGCTATTTGAGCATTTGGTTTTAATGAATACAAACTATCAGAAACTGCAACCAGGAGTGTTATTGAAACAGATCATTTTTTTGATAAATATGACTGGTGGTCTAATTGGATTTTTCTTTTGTCATTGTCTAGATAAAACTTCGATCAAAATTTCCACAAATTCTAACTATTTGACTAAATAGTTGTTATATAATATATGAAAGTACATTATTGGTGAAAGAACTAACGCATTATCAGTAAACTATACTAACTCTGGCAAAGTTTAACTCAAATACAAAAATCATCACATCATCACTTTAGTCATATCCTGTCAGTATATTGTTTTCCTTGATATTTTAAGAGGGCATTCTTAAAATAACTCGTCTAGAGCACTTATTTCCATGATTTTCTTGAAAGTTCTAGTTGTCTGTTGTGTAATTTGATCGAGGAAAAAAATAAATACTGGTAAAAGTGAGACAATACTTTTCAGAATATATTCCTTGTGGACTAAAGAATTTCATGTAAATTTTAAGACATTAAAACAAACAATTGTAAAAGTAACATAAACGCAGATACCAAAATACTTGTCACGGCAACAGGCAAGAACCCACAATAAATGCATTGCCACAAACATCTCAATTTAAAAAAAATGTGAATATCACGTCCACTTCCGCTGTAACAATGACGTTTCAACAAGATAATACATATAGTATCTACTATACCTTTGACATTTTTGGCATTAATCGTATGTTCGCGCCCAGATTGCACAGAAACTACGCACAATCGTTTAGTATACATATTTCATACGCTAACAACGCACTTACCTCTTCTATAATGCCCATGTGTCACCAACATAATGAATGTGGAGAGTTATCACTATTCCATAATAAACACGCAATAACAAAAATTATGTAGAGTTCCACAGTTAAGAGTACACAAATTTAGATGACACTACGGCAAAACCAAAAATCTATTGCCGGATCATTGCAAAAGTTACAAGGTATTTACAATCTTGCGCAATTTCAAGGCACACGCGAAACAACCTGCTAACACAGCGACCGGCATTTGTTTATTTACGTTCTCCTGTCAATGTGAGACGCACACCGAGCGAACGTGGCGCCCCGGCGGATCGCAATACGTATTGGCGCGCATTGATGCCGCGTAATCAATGCTCACTGTTTAGAGGTAATGACGTCTCGCCGAATCGAACCCTTTATGAAAGTTTTTGCGCGAAATCCAAATTACCGTAACTTGAAAATGTATTAAGTAACGCTTAAATGCCGAATTGTTATGCGGATTATCCTCGAACCCTCGAAACTGGATGTTACGGCGCAATCGAATAATCTAGAACAGATCTGGAGCGTACCCAAGTCGGTCGACGTTCGGGAGATCACGAGACCGGCCGGACAGGACGAAGACGCCTGATGCAACGGTCCACGATCGGCTCGCATCTTCGCCTGCCTGCTAACAGTTTATTGCGCAGGACCTTCTGTATATGTACTGTCTACAGCCTATATAGCACGTAGGTCATGTTCCATGTATAAATGGGAAAACTATCAAATTATGTAATAATAGTGTTTGACCAAAATACATACATACGTAACTAAATTTATTTCAGATTTTCCTCGAGTTATATTTTCGAATATTAAAAACAATAATGATAAACACTGCTATATATGAGATTTTGTATTTATGATGGCATGTATTCACTACATTATTTTAAAATCCCAAGCTCAATTTATTGGTCAAATGATTAGCTGGAAGTTTATTAATTAAAATGTTGCACCATATTACGTGAGAATTTTCAAAATTTCTTGGTCAAATGGTCAAATGATTAAAATCCACGTAATCCTTTAACCTCTAACTACCACTATAACTACATATATACATACATTTATGAATAAAAGTCTACATACGGGCAGCAAAATGTAAATATGTAAACGAACGCAATACATTTTCCACGAAATAAGTAGGTACAAGAAAGCAAGAAGATATATAATACAAAAAAGAAACAATTACTTTCTCTGCATTGTATTGCATAAAAAGAAAAGTTATAAAAAATGTAAGTAAGCAAATGTCTACATACGGTATGCGCTATCGAATATTCCACTGCAATTGATAGGGGAAGTCCCGTACTGTGTAAGGTATAACTTAATGCGTACATACATATGCATATGCATCGCATATATTTGCAAGTAGCTGTAACGGACTCGCTTTTTTATAAGTCTATCCCAGACGTAAAATGTAAAGCTGAGCAGGGCGCCAACACGATCATTCGCAAATTACCCCTTTTCTTGTTTTATAGATATTGAAGTAAAAGCAATGACGTATAAAATTGATTAAATAGAATTATAATTTTGACCTCGGCTAAAGGACTAAAGGCTAAACACAAAATCTCAGAATAGAAACAGTTTAAGCGTTACTTACTTTATACAAAATCTTCCCCTATCTCCCAGTGCATCCAGTTACTTACAAACAACTTTCAGTAATGATATAAAAAAATACATTGATTACAGACTAATGGAATATATTGAGGATTTTATATGAAATGATAAACAAAAATAATAAACGGTCTATAAACGTCTTAAGTGCTAAATGTATATACTTATGCAAAAAATACTTTAATTAAGTAAATATATGACTAATATAACAAAGAAAAAAACAGATATATAAATAAATATAGTTTGTTGGAAAGAAATGGTTACAATGATATACAAACTGGAGAAACACAAATAGGTACCTGCGGCAATTGCTGATGCGTTAGGCGCCGGTGCTTGGTGATGATGCTGTTCTTCTTGAGTAATTACGGCCTTTTCCTTACTTGTGACAAACGGTTTCTTGACTTCCGGATTTTCCCCGCTGCTTGGGTTATCTTTTTTAGTGTTGATAAACCCTTTTCTTTTGATTTAGCAAGAATCGGACTAACAATAAGTCACTAAGTTGACCCGTTGAAGACACTTTTT